>BHFT01050234.1:0-10354 GCA_004320025.1 Laticauda laticaudata | reverse complement strand
TTGTATCCCTCTGTTAATGCAACTTAGGATTGCATTGGCTTTTTTGACTGCTGCTGCACATGGCTGGCTCCTATTTATCTGGTTGTCCACTAAGACTTCAAGATCCCTCTCACAGTTACTGCTATTGAACCTGGTTTCACCCAGTCTATATGTCTCCACAAGGGCCATCGTTTCCCTCACCCCTGCTATAAGGAGTGGACTTGTGACTTGTTCTGCATCTTCAACAAGGCTGAATTACTTGTGACTTTCAATTCCTAAACAGCTCAGTGGAAACAAGGTGTGATTTTGGACTTCTGTGATCTTCTTCTGGATCTGACTAATGGACATCTTGGATTTTGAAGTTGGTTGCCCCATCCCTGCTGCTCTCCCTTCCACCTCCTGAAGATCACAGATTGATTAACGTGTCCGTTCTTGACTTCTTGGAGGACTTCTTGGCAATTTTGTCATTGGCTCCTTACCCTACCACCTTCCATGGCCTATAAAGAGAAAATCCCTAACCCTTGGACTACAAACTTTCTTGTGTTCTCCTTCTGCAAAGAGGGAACACAAAGACTTGTTTGGAAGAGAGGCGGTTGTGAGAGTTAATGCTTTGCTCTGCCAGTTTCCAAGCTCTTTATGTATTGATTAAAAGCAACATTTTTAAAAAAATCAAAGTCAGCTGGCCCAGCATGCCAGCCACTTCGCTTTAGGCCCATCAACAACAGCTGTACCACAAAGTGACATACAATGCTTTTTATTTATGTCCTCCAATCCTTTCACTCCTGCATCCCTTTCAGTATTTTGGCATTTACTATGTTCAGTTGGGTTCTTTGGCTGCCCTTCGCAATGTGCTCTTCATTAGGTTTAATTTGATTTTGCTGTGTTATATTTTGCAGGCAGATGTACTACCTTAATGGCTTTAGCTGTAGGGGGACTATCCAATAGGGAGTGTGTGTGTGTGAACAGACAGAACCAAAAACTGTGAGGAAGTTCCACTTAAAAGTAATTTATGACAGGCAATCCAGAGGGAGAAGCAAATTGATGGAACTGATGCTTATTTTCACAGAACAAAAAGCATAGCATGAAACAGGGATGGTCTGCAGCAATGTGAAGTAAAAAAAGTCAAAATGGCAGCCACTCGAACCCATACCTTATGACAGTTGCAAAAAAAGGGTGTGGCTTTGATTGCATGGGTGTGGCTGCTGCTATCTTGGCCTCCTGTGAGCATCCTTAATCAGGTAAAAAAAGGTGAAAAGCAGATTATTTATCTATGGATTTCTGCGTGTATCTGTTTTAAGAAAAGCAAGATGGCAGATGTTGCAGTATGACTGAATCCCTGCCCATTTCTGTCGGTGTACACCTTGGCTATTGGAAGAAAAATCCAGGTCTAGTTCTAAGGCAGGAATAAAATGGAGACTGATTGGAAAGAAAGCTTCTCTTTATTGGTGAACACACAGTGTACAGTTCTGGGACAGCTGACAAAATGGAGTTGGGAGAGGGTGGATTTTATATGTTTTGGATCCCTATGGGTTCATGTAGGGGTCATGGCTGGCTCTATAGGCAAAAGGAGAAATGCAAATCCTAGGTGTTTGTCTGAGCGAATCTTGTCAACCTTTAGCTTGTTGCTTATCTGAAGTTATTGTCTTGACTCAGTCTTTCTGAATGGATTACAAAATCTGCATTTCTAAAAGCTGGCCTCCTCCATTTCTGCTTTGGGGCAGGGAGACTGGAGCTGGTTTCTGCCTCCCTTAAAATGTTTTTCCCAATTTCTCCTTTGGGGAAATATTCTATCCTGCCTTTTTAATATTCCCCAAAATATTTCCTTCTCTAGGAGTGTGGGCGGGTGCTGACTTTCTACACTACCTCCTCTTGACTAACTTGGTGCCACTACTGGAAAGCTATATACAGCAAACCAGGAAATAATAATACTTTAGTTATTTGGAAGATTTCCATCAAAGTGCACCAGGCAATCAAGCAAATCATATAAATCTTTATTATGGTGTTGGACAAACAGGCAGCTAGCTTTATTTTGCTTGACTAAGCTTTATATTGCTTTGTGCTCTACTTTCATCCCCTTCACCTTCTTAATATGCACTCTTTTCTTCCTTCTTCTTGAATTCCTGTCCAAACAGGGAAAAAAAACATCCTTATCTTTGCAGGAGGGGCAAAAAACAACAACAAGATGGCAACCATGAAGACATGGTTTTGATTACACAAATATGGCTGCCATCTTGAGTTTTCTGAAACCTCCCCTCACCTATAGATATTTCTATTGAAATGTAAAATTGATGTATTTATCGGGAGTATCCAGGGGTGGGATTAAAATTTTGTAACAACTGGTTCTGTGAGCATGGCCATGTGACTGGGAGGGTGTGGCTTTTTGCAGCCCCCCGGCCCCTTTTTTGGGCCTTCTGGGCCTCAGGAAAGCCTCTTGGGGGGGTGCTTTTGCTCCCAGAAGGCTTCCCTGGGACTCAAGAAGGAAAGAAAATGGAGCATAGAGGGACACAGGTCCCCCCTGCATTCCCTTTTGGGGCCTCCTGGGCCTCAGGAAGCCTCCTGGGCAAAATAGTAAGTAAGCGAGGGGAATCCCAGCGTAGCTGATTATAGGAACAGCTGATTGTCGGGACAGGGAAAAAAAAATACCCTAAGGAGTGACTGGGTGGGGGAGAATGCAGTGAGCGATGTTGGGCATACATGCAATGTTGTGCATGCGCAATAAGGACTGACTGGGAGGGGTGTGTGTGGAGAGAGGCGGGACCAGCCGGGGGCATGATTTGCCAGTTCTCTGAACTGCGCAAAATCATAACAACTGGTTCTATAGAACGAGTCCAAATTGGTAGAATCCCACCCCTGAGAGTATCACAGATAGTCCTCAACTTATAGCCACAATTAAAGCCAATGTGTCCATTGCCAAGCAAAACAGTGAAATGAGTGTTTGTCCCATGTCCTGATTTTTCTTGCTGATGTTGTTAAGGGAATCACTGCAGGGGTTAAGTTAGTAACACGTTTATTAAGTGAATTTGGCCTTCCCTGTCAACTTGGCTTGTCAAAAGGGGAATCCTCTGACCCCGGGACACTGTGATCATCATGAATAGGAGCCAGTTTCCAAGCTTCTGAATTTTGGTCACGTGGCCACGGGGTAGCTGCAACGGTTGTAAGTGTGAAGGGGTCACTTTTCCCAATGCTATTTTAACTTCGAACCATCACTAAACGAATGGTGGTTAAGTCGAGGACTATTTATTTATTTATTTATTTATTTATTCATTCATTCATTCATTCATTCATTCATTTATTTATTTATTTATTTATTTATTTATTCATTTTATGTATTTTCTCAAGCATGTATTTAGATAACAGATATAAGTATAAACATGATTGTGAATACATGAAATGTACAGTATTAAAAGAAAGCATTAGGACAGGGATGGTAGGCACGTTGGTGCACTTATGCACGCCCCCTTACAGACCTCTTAGGAATGGGGTGAGGTCAACGGTAGACAGTCTTAAGGTTAAAATTCTTGGGGGTTTGGGGAAGAAGCCACAGAGTCAGGTAGTGCATTCCAGGCATTGACCACTCTATTGCTGAAGTCATATTTCCTGCAATCAAGATCGGTGCGCTTTACCTTGAATTTGTATCTATTGTGTGCTCTTGTGTTGTTATGGTTGAATTCGAAGTAGTCATTGACAGGTAGAACATTGCAATCGATAATTTTATGGACTATATCTAGGTTGAAGAGAAGGAGGCATAGTTCTAAGTTGTCTAAGCCTAAAATTTCAAGGTGGTATAAGATATTCTGTTATGAGTAGAGTAGTGGAGGACTCTTCCCATAAAATATCTGTGGACTCTCTTGATTGTGTTAATGTGACTACCTGCATTGAAAGCAAGCTTCATTTCAATGTTTGCTTGAAGCTGACCAGGGTGTTTCTTGTTAAGCTGTACATCATTTGGGGGGTTTGGGGGATCCTTCAGATGCTTAGCAATACTCCTCTTTCCATTCTTTGAGTCTCCTCGGCCTTGGAGCACGGCAGTTGCTACGTGCTGGAGCTGTACTACACAAACGGCAGGCCTGTCTGTGGGATTCCCACATCAATGTTTCCCAGGCCTAAATAGAGCCACAAAGAAAAGCAGCTTGCTTGCTCTGGGTGCCCACAAACCAGGGTTGAAGCCACCAGGATGGGAATATTTCTGTCATTTGTAGAGCCTGAACAGTGATTCATTATCTTCACGGGTGTTCAGGCGAGCTGGCAGGAGGTGGCTGGGGGCAGGGGAGGGAGTTTGAAAAACATTGACATGGTCTTTCTCCTGATCAATGGACCTGTATTCAACCAGGGGGCAGAGAGAGCCCTTTCACTGCTCCTGGCTTTCCCTCCAAGGAGGGTGCCCAGAGACAAGCAGGAGGAGGAGGAGGAGGAGGAGATGGTCAGCGAGAAGGGAGTCAACAGCGAAATTTTCTCCTCCATGTAAAAAACTGGGAGCTTCCTTTCCACTGTTGGAAGAAATGCCCATCTGGTTCAGTTCCAAATGGGAAGAAAGACACTGGAAACATGGAGAGTTTGCCCTTGGAAGTTGTGGGAGCATCATCACTTGAGACTTTGAAGAAAATATTGGACTGCTGTTTGTCAGAAACGGTGTAGGGCCGTGATGGCGAAACTATGGCATGCATGCCACAGGTGGCACGCAGAGCCATTTGTATGGGCACGCAAGCCCCAGCCAAACTTACCTTCACTGTGCATGTGCACGACTCCCAGCTGATTTTCAGCCCATTTGAGGCCGTTTTGCCCTACCGGAGGCTCAAGGGAAGCCTCTGCAGTCTCGGGAGGCCGAAAAATGGGCCTTCTGGAAATACTGGAAGTGCCGAAACAGGACCATTTTCAGTCAAACCTCATAAGCTTAAGCTTTCCTCACAGAGTTGCCTAGGTTCAACTCTGCTTAGCCTTTGGTATGCTTCAAAGCTGCCTAGCTGTTTCCTTCTATTTTACTTTGTTTATTTTTCCCCAACACCACAGAGGTGGTACTCGGCAGGTCCTGACCAATTCTGGAGAACCAGGAGTGGAAATGTTGAGCAGTTTGGAGAACCAGCAAATACCACCTCTGACTGGCCTTGCCTCCATCTATTCCCTGCCTCCCATTGAGTCCCAGCTGATTGGCTGAGTCTTCTTTGGTTGCCCTGAACAAGAGAACGGAGCTGGAAAGCAGGTTAGTGGGGTGGGGAGGGAAGGAGGATTTTGCAGTAACCTTCATCTAGGAGTGGGGAGGGAATGGGGATTTTGCAGTACCCTTCCCCTGCCATGCCCACCAAGCCATGCCCACAGAAGCAGTAGTAATATTTTTTGAATCTCACCACTGCTCTGGAGACATATTGCATACCCATCATGGAAGGCCAGATCACGTGACAAGAGTGACTTTGACCTTGACCCAATCTCCTAAATGTACAGTAGTGTTTTGTTCCACAGTGCTTTCATGGAGGACATGATGAAGCATTCTTGAACTGTTTTTCTTTTTTTGCACATTATGAAGCATGATGCTTGACTTGACTCCTGCAACCAAGAAGTGTGGCCCAAGGCTGCCTTCTCAGCTAATTTTCTCCCAAAGAGGTAATTAATGTATGGGGAAAAAAATGTCAAATAAGATAAAATAATCCCAGACTGGGATAATTGGGTGAGCACGCAGCTGGGTCTCCTTTTGTTGCCCGACACAGGAGAATGGAGCTGGAAAGCAGGTTAAGGCTAGGTCCCACTGGCTGACGGACACAAAACGTATGCATAAAGGACACAGCGGATGAGCAAAATTTCGGGGGTGGCTCCATCCATTGTCATCCGCTCCAAAAAGTGGTGAAAATTGCATAAACAGAATTGGAAAAGAACGGAAAAGAATGGACGTGTGTGTAGTATGTAACAGGGATGTTAAACGGATGTTCATAGGAAGCCTAGAGGATGTATATATGGATCTGCAAACCGTCACTGCACATCCTTTCTATTTCCGTGCTACTAGCGCTGGTGTAGATGTTCTGGTACCTTTTGTTTCTCCTGCTTTTCTGTTTTCAGCTCGCAGCGATGTGAGTTGCTGAGGATGCCCAGAGGATTCAGAGAGGATACAGCGGATGTTTAATGGATGATATATGGACATAGGAACGTTTGTTTGCTCGGATGTCCGCGGATTTACATCATACACGGCGGAAAGTTCATCCGTTCACAAGTTTGTGTGCAGTTCAAAACTCTTTGCGCGGATGAAATCGCAGTGGATGGATGCTTGACGGATAGAGTGTATGAAACACGTATGCAATGTCAGTTAACCACAACGGATGCATAGCGTTTTCCAATGGATGGCAAGCTTTTTTTAACGTTTTACATCCTCTTTGCATCCGTTAGTACAGTGGGACAGGGGCTTTAGTGGGGTGATATATATTTACAGTATCCTTCTCCTGCTACACCCACCAAGCCACGCCCACCAAGCCACAACACCCGCCTACCAAGCCACGCCCACAGAACCCATAGTTACATTTTTTGAATCCCGCCACTGCAACGATAAATAGAAAAAAATCAAGATACAGCCAATGTAAATAAAATAGCACTAGCATCAGAACAGGGAAGTTGTTTGGAGGGTCCCTTTGGGGAGAAAACGTCCATAAATGTCCCCAAACACTAAGGACCCCCATTCAGCACGTGCCTTAGATGACAACAAGGACACTCTTGTTGAGGGGATGAGCGACTAGGGCAGAGGTCTCCAAATTTGTCAACTTTAAGACTTGTGGATTTCAATTCCCAGTATTCTTCAGCCAGCTTTGCTGTAGATTAGACTAGGAATTTGAACTCCCACCCTGAAGGCAGCAATGGGGAATCCTTGCTTTCTTATTACCAAGGAATCCACATATCTGCATAATCCTCACATGCTGATCTCTAATTCAAGAAGGTTTGCCATAAGGAGAATAAGCGATTTCAGAACCTATTGAAGTGTCCATCAGTAGATCAAGTTTTTAAAGTATGTTTTATAAACATCTAGTTCTCATTAGAGTTTATAATGGGGAAAAAAATTGACAACAAGCTTTTAAGGTGAGATTTAAGCAGTCTCAGACATATACTGATAGTAACGTATTTGGGGAATTAAGAAGTCATCTGGCAAGTTACAACTTAGAACTACGCTGTTTACGGTCTGGCCTAAGCTTAGTACACAAAATTGTCTGATACAATGTCCTACCTGTCAATGACTCTTTCAGCCTCAACCACAATAATACATGGGCAAACAATAGATACAATAGATTTTTCTTATATTTATCCATGTGTTCATAACTATGTTTTTACTTATATGTATTATCTTGTAAGCAATTGACAAAAATAAATAAATAAACTCAAAGTAACTCGATTGCAGAAAGTATGACTTCAGCAACAGAGTGGTCAATGCCTGGAACTCACTATCTGACTCAGTTTTTACATCCTCAAACCCCCAAAACTTTAACCTTACACTGTTTACCATGGACTCCACTCTATTCCTAAGAGGTCTGTAAGAGGTTGTGCATAAGCACACCAGTGTGCCTACCATCCCTGTCCTACTGTTTCCATTTATTCATACTCTATTATTATGTATATGCTCATACCTGTTTATACTTATATGTTTATATTTTATGTTCATACCTATACTTGTTTACTCATGCATGCTTGAAAAACTAAATAAATAAATAAACAAACAAGGCAGTAACACCAACATACAGTTTCTTTTGACCTATTGTGCTCAAAGTTAATTTCTTTGATAAAGATTTTTCACTGTTAGGATCTGAAAAAAAGACGATACCATATTCCAGTGATGGATAACCTTTTTGGGCTTCTGTGCCAAAAATTGTGTGTGAGCTTGCATGCTCGTGCTCGCATGCCAGCTCTCAGAAGGCAGTGCACGCTCCCATGCCCTCTATGCGTGCATGTGCATTACCTACCCACCTGCTGCTCCCTTACCTGCACTGAGCCTCACGGCTGATTTTTGGCAGGTTTGAGGCCTTTTTTTGGCCTCCCAGAGGCTTGAGAAAGGCTTCTGCAGGCTTTTCAGGATGAAAATTAGATCCATTTCATCACTTCTGGTATTCCCAGAAAAACAGGAAGTGATGAAACAGGCCTAGTTTTCGGTCTGAAAAGCTTGCAGAAACCTTCCTAAAGCCTCCGGGAGTCCGAAAAAGATGTCAAACTGGCCAAAAATCAGCTGTGAGATGTGCACAAGCACAGTGAGGTAAGTTTGCCAGCAGCTCATGTGCCAGCACAAATGGCTCTGCATGCCACCTGTGGCACACGTGCCATAGGTTTGCCATCACGGCTATATTCAATTATGCCTCTAATTGCCTTAATGTGCAAAGAAATGTTTAGAATATTACATTTGGATAGATTTAGCTCTATTCAGATTACATCCAATGGGTATAATAATAAATGAATTTAAATTGAAGGAATGTATCCAGTTTGTACTATCAGAAAATCACAAATGGCCTCTTTTTCTTTTAAGTATGCTGACGGTTATCTCTAAAGTAGGGGTGTCAAACTCAAGGCCCTCAGTGGTTCTTAGATCTGGCCCTTGGGGCCAACCTGGAAACAGCAAAGGACTGGCCCGTGGTGCCTCTGCCAGCGAAAATGGTGCTCCGTTTTCACTGGCAGAGGGTTGCAGGAGGCCATCGCAGCCAAAGATGGAGCTCGGGAGCCCATTTTCGCTTGCAGAGCTATCAGGCCACCACAGGCACTCCCAACATGAGTGACATTGAACTGGCCACAGCCCCTGGCCACACACCCCCAATGTCAAACACAACCCTGATGTGGCCCTCAATGAAATCGAGTTTGACCCTCCTGCTCTAAAGCTCTATATGTGTCAGGACCAATTAGGAATGTTGGTCTATTGCAAGGGTCTCCCAACTCCTGGCTGAAATCCACTACCAACCAGGCTGTGTGCCATTTGGAACCAGGCCGCAGAAGTGGTGAGTGTATGACATACACATATCCCCACTTGCACAAGCAGCATGCAAGTGTATGTGCTCTAAGTATAGTACATAAAATTATACATTGTAATGCCCTACCTGTCAATGAATACTTCAGCTTCAACCATAACATCAGATAAAACTCAAGGTAAACCGCACCAAACTTGATTGCAAGAAATACAACTTCAGCATCAGAGTGGTCAATGTCTGGAATACTCTATCTGACTCTGATTTCTTCCTCAAATCTCAAAAACTTTAACCTTAGACTATCTACTATTGACCTCACCTCTTTCCTAAGAGGTCTGTAGGAGGTGTGCATAGGCGCACCAACGTGCCTACCGTCCCTCTCCTATTCTTTCTTTCTTTTTTTTTCTTATTCGTATCAATTTCATGTATTCATAACTATGTTTATACTTATACCTGTTATCTTAGAATCGCTTGACAAAATAACATAAATAAAAATAAATAAATCTATATCTCTAATCTCTATCAACTCTCTCTCTCTCCCTCTCTCTCTCTCTCTAATCTCTATCATCCCTGTCTCTATCTCTATTTCTATCTCTATCATCTCTGTCTCTGTCTCTGTCTCTGTCTGTTTGTCTCTTTCTGTCTCTGTCTGTCTCTGTCTCTGTTCTCTGTCTCTCTGTCTCTCAAACGACCCAGGAGATCACAACGCAGGACCCAGGATACCACAACAAAAGAACTCACAAGGCCATTACACAATCCATAACTCAAGCCGTTAAAACACAGGAGGCTAATGGAAAAAAAAATCACTACAAAACAAACAACCCAAGAGATAACAGCCCAAGATCCAGGATATCTCCACAACAAAACTCACAAAGCCATCACACAGCCCATTATGCCAACATCAAGTCCATCAACCAATCCAGAGGCAGCAGCGCAGCCAACCAGCCCAGCATACCAGCCCCCACCACCAGTATTTATAGAGAGACGGTAGCTCCGATCACACACTGCTTGCACTGGCACAAAGCAGAAAGCACCAGCCTGAGGATGGTGAGTGGGACCTCGCTGAAATGTTGCCAAGATACTCTTAATCTTACACAGGAAAAGACCCGAACACATCTGGACCTACATATATATGTATATTTAGATATGGATCTTTGGTTATTCGGGTTTTCTCCCACGTAAAATTGGAAATATCTTGGCAACATTTCGACGAAATCTCATTCATCATGTTCAGGCTTGTGTCTTCGGCTTTGTGCTTCTTGGAGTAATGTGAGCTTGCAGCTGCTTCTTCCTTTTAACTGCTAGCGGGGTGTGTGACTTGATTGGTTGGGGGCTTGGCTGTGTTCTGATTGGGGGGTGTGTGTTCTCATTGGTTGGAGGTTTGACTGTGTTCTGATTGGTAGGGGGATTGGCTGTGTTCTGATTAGCTGGGGGTGTGTTCTGTTCAGGTGGGGGCTTGGTTGTGC
>BHFT01050231.1:0-14416 GCA_004320025.1 Laticauda laticaudata | reverse complement strand
AGGAGGAAGTTATTAAGAAAATAATGGAATGTGCTGAAATGAGTAGATTGACATTTGAAATCAGAGAACAAGAAGACAAACAATTTTATAAGATTTGGGATTTATTTTATCAATGGCTAGACAATAAAACATGGTAATGAAATATGTGGATTTTTAGAATATAAAGAATATATACAGATGCATTATCTTTATCATAATCATCATATAAATATAGGATAGATTTGGGATGATAATATGAATTGTTATAAAATAAATCAATTAAAATATGGATTATCTTGCAAAACATGAATGAATAATAGTATCGTCTAATGATTGATTAATAATGATATTAATGTATTTAGGAATATTTGATAGATAATATGAGTATGCCAGTAATTGTAAGTGATGACTATGAAGTGGATGCACAAAACAATTTGTAAACCAACCGACACACTGTATGTACATGGCTTGATGTTTTTATGTTGTGTTTGTCTATGTTTGTCTAAAAAAATAATAAAACTTTTTTTTTTAAAAAAAAGAATGAGACCCGCTTGTTTCTCTATGAAGGCAGTACCAGTCTGTTCTCAGGCCCTTTATTCCATATCTTGCCAGCACCTGTCCTTCCAGCTGTATTGCTAATAACAGACATAAATATCACTAGTAATACAACCAAACTGATGGAATCAAATTCAGACAAGGTGCAAGTGTTGCGTTTTGTTCTGCTTGGCATCCCCATTGATATTAACAATGGGGAAAGGACAGTCCTTCCCAGATGAGTTCAAGATTGTCCAGCCCTCCCAGAAACTCAGGAATCGGAGGTAGCAAAACATAAACCTCTAGTGCTCCAGAAAAAACACTGAAAAGAAAAAAAAATTCTGGGATTATCAAAAGAATTTTTGAAAGTCTGCATTTTTAACTAGGAGCAGGATACCTCCTTGGTTCAGGTGAGTTATTTACAGGCTCCTTGTTACATTTTAGACATTTTTAGACTGTAGACCAGGGGTGTCAAACTTGCATCATGAAGTGACCTACCATGACTTTTTCCGCTAAACCGGGCGTGAGCGTGGCCAGTGCATGCCGCATCTGGCCTGTGGGCCATGAGTTTGACAGCCCTGCTGTAGAACTGTAAGTTTGTTGTGTTTTAGACTGTACTTTTGCTGTGTTGACATTTCCACAACCCTATTCTCCCTTCCCCCAAATTAGAGGCTTGCGGAAAGATCTCAAAATGTATTGTAATATATTATAATGTAATGGAAGGAAATGAATCAAGGAGAGAAGCAACTTAGAACTAAGAAGAAATTTTCTGACAGTTAGAACAATTAATCCGTAAAACAACTTGCCTCCAAAAGCTGTGAATGCTCCAACCCTGGAAGTTTTTAAAAAGAGATTGGATAAAAACCATTTGTCTAAAATGCTATTGGGTTTCCTGCCTTGACAGGGGGTTGAAGTAGAAGACCATCAAAGTCCCTTCCAACTCTATTGAAAAAAATCAATTTATCAATCTCTGGTGGGGAGCATTAAGCAATACATGAAAAGAAAGGATCCCAACTTTTCTCCTTTACAACCAACCACCAAAGAAACCCAAGAAAGTGCACCACCTCAGAGAAGATCAGTCACACTGCTGCTGGGCTATATATCAGCATTACAAGAAATGCACCCATTGAAAGCAGAACTCCAAGGCAGGTAGATTCCTCAAAGAACATATTTATAGGATACATCATATCGGCACAGCCAATGAAAACCAACTCCAACTGTTCCCGCAGTTTTCACCTAATTAAAAGACGAAAACCCCTCCCCTCCCCGGTGTCACCGGTCACATTGTCCAAGATGAATGGCAGGCTCCTCTCCTCCTTCCACAGCCACCTGTTACAATGACCTTGGTTCCCACAGGAAACTTTTTGTTTTGACTGTAGCTGGGCTATTTACTTTCCCCCCCTCCCCCGTCTCATGCTTTGTGGAAACTATGAGGCAGCACAAGACGGCTTCAGCCTGGTTCACTTCAGAGTTGACACTATGTTTTCCTTTGTCAAATAAAATGTAGTGGGAAGCACCACCCCAGAAGCACTTGAAAAATATAGCAAGCTCTTGATCTTTAGCAGTACCTCAAACTCCACTTTCTAAGGTAATATGTGTACTTTCTAAGGTAATATGTGGAAATCATGTCTGTGGTCTGTGATGCCACAAAGTTAAAGACTCAGTCACCTTTCATTGGAAAGGCCAAATTCTGCCAGTTATGATGGAGAAGACAAACACAGGTTGTTGTTTATGTAAGAGTTATCTTCTCCTTCTTCAGATGTTTTAATAGTTTCTATTGTACACGTTGGAAAGAAACAAAATGGATTATGATGCTTCCCCCCCCCCCTCTTATTTTTTTTTTCAATGTACATTTCTTCTCTCTGCATCCCTCTAACTCAGTGGTGGTATGCTACTGGTTTGGACCGGTTCAGCCAAACCGGTAGTAAAAAAAAGCTGACAATCACCCCTGCACTTTTCTTTATCCTCTCAGCTGATTGGCGCTGCACTTCTCAGCTGGTGTAGGGAAAGCTGTGCACCTGCATTAGGCAAAACATGCCCATCAAGCCATGCCAACCAAACCAGTGGTAAAACAATTTGAATCCCACCATTGCTCTAACTGCGGGATGAAGATGTCTTTTGGACCATTTTAAAAGGATTTTATCTTGTCTTTTTTTCCCATCTGCAATCTAAAACAAGGAATTTTAAACAAATTTTAGCTGTTACCCTTTCAAAAGAGTGTTTTGTTTCTTCTCCCAACATAATTTTTGCCATAGACACAATCTAGGACACTTCTTCTGTGAAGAAACAAGGGTAGGAGCTACCTAGTGTCAAAATGGTTGCTGTGGGCACAGCTGCCACCCTTTATTGACTGAACACTGCCCTCCAGGGCCATTCTGTCTTATGCAGAGAAGAGACTGGATATGTGGCTTCCACAGAGCTAGCATCTGCTTGAATAAGGTCTGCTTGGTACTTCAAAAAGGGTCATTATACAGCATTAGCAGTGCTTTGAAAAATCACCAGACCAGTTTTTTAAAATACAGGTTTATGTTCTTTGGAAAGAACACTAAGTCTGTCATTAGAGCCATAGTCCTAGAGTGATATTAGCCAGCTGTGTGTTCTTGGTTTGGTCCCCAATCAGCTTTCTGCTGTGCCAATTGACACACATTTGTAATGGTTGTACTATTTAGTGTGTTTGTGTGTGCATGTGTGTGTGTATAACAGTGCTGCTTTCTTACTCCTATTTCATTAGATCAGGACTGTCAAACTCCTGGCCCACGGGATGGATGCATCACATGTTAGCCACACCCATGCCCACCTTAGCAAAGGAGAAAAAGTCCCAATATGTCACATGAAGATGCTGTGATGAGGTGAATTTGACCCCTCTGCATTAGATACTTCCAAGTACCTGAAGCACAAGGAAAGAAATGGATTTCTTGGTCCCTTGCTACTGGCACAGCTACTCATTTGTGGCCATTTATACAATAAATATAGGGCATGCATTGGCACAGTGGTTAAAGAGACTGATTTTGTCAGCACGAGAGCCAACAGACCATGTTCGAGACCCAAGCGTTAGGAACCCAGAATGAGTTCCTAACCTTGCCCCAGCTTCTGCCTACCTAGCAGTTTGAAAGCATGCAAATACATGTAGATAAATAGATACCACTTTGGTGGGAATGTGACAGTGTTCCATGTGCCTCAGCATATAGCTGGCCACATGACCACAAAAGCATCATCAGACAACACTGGCTCCCTCAACAAAGAAATAGAGATGCGTACCGCCCCCTGGAGTAGGACATGACTGGACAGGAGAAACATTTACCTTGATACAATAAACTGAGATATTCAATAATACAAAGATGTTCTCATCAGGGCAAATTATTATTGCATTCTAGTAACAAATAATTTGACTGATGGTTCACTGGCACAGAGGAGAATCGAGCAAACATTCTTGCAACCTTCCTCTATGCCTTTGACATGTCATTTAGGCTATCTTGAAGGTAGGTCCAGTGCTTAACAAGACCACTCTATCATTCAGATGAAAGAGGTTAAAACCTCCAACCCAAGTACCCATCTACTTAAGGAACATTTTCCCACCAGCAGGTACTTCTCACTAAGAGGGGAAGTACTGTAAGGCTGGGGAAATCCACCAATTGCATTTCTGAATTTGTCCCACATTGAAACTCTAAGGACAACATTATTCTATAGCCTGGATTCGGATGCACACAAGAGTATTTGAAGAACATTTAACCAAGTATATTTTTCTGCCAAGACTGGAAGATGGCATTTGCACATTGGTAAGGGAAGAATTTAAGTGACCAGGAGATGATGTTAGAAGAACGTTTTCCCTTCCAGAATATTTCATTGCCCATTGTTGACTTATATGCATGGTTCATTTTTTTAAAAAAAAATATATGTCGAATGATTTTATAGGAGTGACAAATACCATTAAGATTAAAATCTATTCCATCCGCATAGGGAAAGGAGTTGTTTTTTTGCCTCCTAGCTTTCTCATAATGGCAAGATGTTTGGTTAAAAAAATAGCGCCATGCAATTCTCAATTATGTGTGCACATGTGTATGAAAGAAGTAGACCTTATTTTGGACATCAAAGAAACCTTTGTTTCTGGTTCTACTTGTTCCAGTCCAGTTTGCTTGGTTACATTCTGAATTGGGTTCTTGGACATTTATACTGTATACTGGGTACAGACAAGTGTAAGAGAAGTCCACTGGAGGCCAGTTTCTGATTCCCTGAATCATTTCTCCTTGTCCCCTTCATGTAAAGCAGATGTGACTAATGAATTATTGATTTTTGATTTTGTACAAGTCAGCACGAACTTTTAATGATCCCATAGACAGATTTTCATCTGGACAATCTGCTTCCAGCTGGTTCTTCAGGTCTTCCAATGATATCTCCAGCATTGCTGTTATTGAGTCCATCACTTTGCTGCTAGCCATCCATTTCTCTTTTCTTTCACTTTTCCTAGCATTGTAGACTTTTCCAAAGAACTTGTTTTCACACAATGTGTCCGAAGTAGGACAATATCAGCCTAGTCATTTTTACCTTGACTAAGAGTTCAAGTTTGATTTGTTCATTGATCCATTTGTTTTGCTTTCTCATTGGGATTCTACCGGTTTGGGTAAACTGGTAGCTCTGAGGATCAGCTGTGAGGCCCACCACCTGCCCCAACTCTAGTATGTGCTTTATATCCTGCTTTTCAAGCTCAACTGATTTGCGTGGCACAGCAGATTGCCATGTGTCAGCTGTTTAACACTTAGAGATTGCTGGAGAAGGTCAGCAGCAAACACTCTGCACGTGCTCATCAAACCAGTTGTTACATCGGTTGAATCGCACCCCTGTACCTATGGTATTTTCAACACTCTTCTCCAATAGTAAATGTCAAAAACATCAATATCTTTTTTCTGTCTAGTTTCTTCAAAGTCCAACTTTCACTTCTGTAGGGAGTCACAGAGGAAATCGTTGTCTGTACCATGAATAATAATAGCTTTATTATTTTCTGAATCTACTAGTTGTTTGTGGATTGGAGCTAGGTTTCCATATCTGAAAATATTCCTTAAGTGGTGCTTATCCAGTGAGAAAAATAAAGAGGGTTTTTTGGGGGGTGGGGTGGGGGGATGGGGTCAATTCTGTTTTCTCTCTTTCCAGAGAGAAAAGAAAGGATTGCAGGAGGAGAAATGGGCTGCAAAAAAACAAAGAATATCCTTCCAATTTCTGCCAGTCTGCAGAGAACATAGTGTTTTTCTGGATTAGACAAGGCTGTTTGGGATTCCCAACATTAGTAGGTTATTGTATTTTTAACATTTCTATATATTGCTTTTCAGGCACCTAGGTGGTATAAAGAGTAAGTAAAAAGGGACTAAACTCATTGTATTCAATCTCATAAAGCAGAGACACAACCAAATCACAAACAATGAGACAGAAACAATTATAAAATGTTTAAAACTTTTGAGAAAATAAGAGTGTCTTGATCTGATTTGAAAATGATGGAGAACAATTGAACTGACTGGCAACATGGTATATTCTATTGTGAAAGATTGCATTGTTTTCCCAGAGTAATGTTACGTATTTCTCCAACCTTTTTATGCTAAGAAAAGAGCAAAGTTGCAATATAACAACAATATTGTAAGAAGGGAAAGATAATTCTCAAAATAAATAATGCAGATATTATATAATTATCATGATGACTAATTACAACATTCATGATATGTGCAATAAAAAAACTGTCTAGTTTATTTCTTTTTCTTTCTTTTTTCTTCCAGACAACAATAGTTGATACTTAAAACTGTGAGAAAGAGTGGGAGTAGACTCTCACAAACTGAGCTTAACACAGAGAGACTATATGGATGTATTATTTTGCTGGCTACTATTACAGAATTGACTTGCAATTGCCTTGCTTCATTCTTCATGATGTCACTTCATGACAACTGGAGGCTTTATGTTTCTGAGTTAATTTTGTCTCTATTCCTCAAAAGTTTTTCTTCCCCATTACCATTCTCATTATCAGATTTAGATCCTTAGGCCATGCAGCCAGTAAAGTTGTCTAACAAAAGCAAATCCTGTCCAGGTAATATTGCCTGTATCTTATTTTTTTTCAGGTGGCACTCTTCCCCAGCTGAAACCTCTTGGCTCTTTCAGCAATAATTATAATTCCAAGGAGACACTGCTCTTTTTTGATGAGAGATCATCACTTTCCTGGCTGCATCTGTCTCTAACTAAATGTAATAATCTGTCTGTAACTAATGATAAACTAATAGCCTCTTGCTTGTGCACACCCCCTCCAGTGCCTTTAAGTGCATTGCATCATTTTAGCAATTATATATGAAAATAAAAAGACATGGAAATCAAAAGTTCTTATTGTTCAGAAAAGTTTTATAAAAACAAGATTAGGATAAATATATATGTGTGCCTTGGAATGCAATTTTGTCTTCTCAGGTTCTGGTGACTGGAATAGAAGAACCAGGTGTTAGTTATGAAGTGGAACTTACTCATGGAGTAGGTGCCCCTTCCAGGAGAGATCTCAAAGCCTTCCTTGAAAATTCTCCAAAGTTTATGATGAAAGACTGAGATGAGTAGAAGGAGCAGCTGAAATAAGAACTGTGGGATAAGCAGCAGTGGGTCAAGGAGCTAAACCACTGGCATTGCTTGATTGGGCTGGTGAACTATCATTTTGCATGGAAGATTTAAGAAAATAGACCAAGGCATGGATGGAGTATTTATTTTGAAATATATCTTTTTTACTTGGGAAAGACATGTTTACGATTAAAGACTTGTTTATGAGAACACAAACATTTAGAAATCTGACTTTTTGTGAGTTCTGAGATATATGACTTGATTTCTCTTGCTTGGCAACTAATTAGTCTTCAGGCAGAGTTCTACTGGTTTTTGTCATATATCTTGGAAGGTGTGTCCAAAATTAATCAGGGAGTCATCAGTGCATGGATCCATTAAATCTTTTGTAAATATTGGGAAGATTATGCCTGATTTTAGGCAGGCCTATGGCCCCATTCCAGCAGTGCTCTTCTGACATTTTTGAAATCCTATAAGCTATGAACTTTGATGCTTCAGTTTGCTTGCAGTTCGTGTTTGCCTAAACATTTGTGCACATTTAATAGGGGCAGATGCAACAGAAACTCAAACTAAATTTTTTTCATTCCAGATAGCGATAGATAGATAGATAGATAGATAGATAGATAGATAGATAGATAGATGATAGACAGACAGACAGACAGATAGATAGGTTAATCAGTTAAAAATCTGATGTAGTTTAAATCAGATAACAGAAGTTCCCCAACCATTTGTACTTCTCTTAAAGTTCTCTTAAATCTACTTCAAATTCTCTTCAAAAGTTCAGGGAAATTGTAGGAACCACAAAGATGGGTTTTCCACGCAATGTAAAACACACATATATCCATAGAGAGAAAAAGAAAAATTGTAAAATAATTAATGAGTCTATTTCAATGGATTCATGTCCTGGACAGATGAAGATTTATAGGTCTTTGGGACTGTGAAATTGTGACTTGTCAGCTTTCTCTCTTGTATGCAAACAGATACAGGTAAACTCAAAAAATTAGACTATCGTGCAAAAGTTCATTTATTTCAGTAATGCAATTTAAAAGGTGAACCTAATGTATGAGATAGACTCATTAACATGCCAAAGCAAGATAGTTAAACCACGTGTTATGTGTCTTCATAAATTGAATGATTATGCTTAACACTCATTGAAAAACCCAAATCCACAATCTCAGAATATATATTAGAATATTACATGCAATCAATAAAACAAAGATTGTTAACATAGAACAATTATTGGACCTCTTGAAAAAGTATAAGCATGCAAATGTACTCAGTTCTGTTTGGGGCCCTTTTGCAGCACATTACTGCCTACATGCGGCATGCATCGGAAGCTATCAGGTTGGCCGTACTGCTGAGGTGCGTTATAGGAAGGCCAGGATGCTTCAATTGCGCGCGCCTTCAGCTCTTCTGCATTGTTCCGGTTATCATGTCTCTCATCTTTCTCTTGGCAATTGCCCCCATAGATTCTTTATGGGTCAGGTCAGGCTAGTTTTGCTGGCCAATCAAGCACGGGTCATTGAACCAGGTTTTGGTGCTTTTTGGCAGTGCTGGGTCAGGTACCAAGTCCTGCTGCAAAATGAACGTCAGCATTCCCCATAAAGCTCATTTGTGGCAAGGAAGCATGAAGTGCTTCCAAAACTCTGTAGACGGCTGCGTTGACCCTGGACTTAATGAAGCACCAGTGACCACAAACACCAGCAGGATGACCATGGCTCCCCAATCAACACAGACTCTGGAAACTTCACACTAGACTTCAAGCATTTGCAGTGTGTGCCTCTCCATTCTTCATGCCAGGGACTCTGGTTCTGGTTTCCAAATGTGTGCAAAGTTGCTCTCATCAGAGAAGAGGACTTTGGACCACTGAGAACAGACTAGTTCCAGCCCTGCCAACTCCACGGTTTCTAGCCATGAGTCTCATCGATTTTTGTCATTTTCTCATGTCTCACGAACAAGGTCCTCAATCTCACGCCGAATTTAAAATGCTTTTTTTGTTTTCAATTTGGGGGTTCTGGCTTTATATGCGAGTATATACAGTAATCGTTTTTCTTCCAGTCTTGTCCATCATTTGAAAGGAGTAGGCCCTGGGAACAGGGCGTAGTTCCAAGTAGTCTTTGTAAGTCCAGCGCTAGGAAAGCAATCACAATCTTATAAACATGGCAAAAAGAGTGGTGATTTTCATAGAAGAAAGAAAGCTGCATCTTCTTACATACACGGGAACACAAATTAAACCATTTAAATAAACTGTTAATGACTTTCCTCGATGGAAAAGGGGTTTGTTTTAATCTTGATCGGGATAGAATCTTCCAATTTTTTTTCATGGGTCTCCAGATTTTCCTTTATCAGGGGTTGCCATGGTCTGTAGTCTGTTTTTCTTTAGCCAGGTAAGATGCTTTTGATTTCTGACATTGTTTGTTGTTTCAGGAGCGGCTTGGACAAAGAGGAATATGATTGAAGCCCAATGTCCAGCGATTCCGCTCTCTGTTGTGGTGGCTCCTTCGATGCACTGACTCGCAGCCTCAGTTCCACTCCTTGTGAAAGTCCCCAACACTTTTGAATGCCTTTTCCCAACAATCCTCTCCAGGCTTGCTTGTGCACCTTTTACTTTTCCCTTCCACATAACTTTCTATTCAAGTGACTTTTGAATACAGCGCTTGGGAAACATCCAACTTCTTTTGCCAATTACCTTTTGAGGCTTTCCTCCTTATGGTGTCAATGATGGTTTTCTGCACAAACTGTCAGGTCGCCGTCTTTCCCATGATTGTGCTTCCTACTGAACCAGGACTGATCCAGACCAATTTAAAAGTCCTCAGGAACCTTTGCAGGTGTGTATGGCTTTAATTAGTTGATTCGAGTGGACACTTGGAGCCTAGAATTATTGAACCTTCTTCACAATATTCTCATTTCTGAGAGCGTGGATTTTATGGGGCTTTCATGAGCTGTAAGCCATAATCATCTCAATTTATGACAACAATCAAACCGGGCTTTGACAACTATCTTGCTTTGCATGTAATGAGTCTATCTCATACATTAGGTTCACCTTTTAAATTGCATTACTGAAATAAATGAACTCTAGCACGATAGTCTAATTTTTTGAGTTTCACCTGTATAAGGAGCCAATCAACCAGCATCAGGGGGAAAAAGTTTGCCACCAATCCTCGCATTTATAACCTTCACAAATGTGTAAAGCAGAAGAAACCTGAAGTAACATATTAAGCACAGTCACAATTTCACTGAATCATCCCATATGAACAAGTCCCCCAAAAAACTTCCTGAACATTTCAGCCTCAGTCCTTTCACTGATATTGTTATCAGCCTGAGATTATAGCTCCAGTAAGGCTGGATTCTCAGAGAAAAAGGTGAATTGTGGGTGTTCTTTTGTCAGCAAATCCTTGAAGAAGTTGCCTGTTTGGAAAATTATTGTGCGTAATTCCCATATCAGTTTGTACCCAGAATATTTTTAGTCAATTCTTCTATACCAAACTGAGTAAGCACAGCCACTACTCAGTTCAATTAGCAAAAAATAAACAGATTGATGTTTGTTTATTAGATATCAGTAAAAGAGTTGCTTAGCAAAGTAGGACACATAGCAGGAAAAAAGAGAAAGAGAAAAGGATTTGAACAACCAGCCAGAGACAGAAAATGGATTTAACATCAATGATAGGAATGATCTATATTTCAAAGGCACATACATGTCCATTGCACTGTGATAATTATCATGAACAGTCTCAAAGGGAGTAGCCTTTGTTTACAGTCTTAATCTTTTTTTTTCTTTTTTCAAAGAATAAAGGTGGAAAGTAGGACACCAGGTGATCTCTCCTTTGTTCTGTACTGTGAAGGAAGCAATTTGGAAGAGTGAGTTGAGGTATCAACAACTATCAGAAGATGATAGACGGGATTAAAGAGGTGATGATGGGTGAGTGGTCTGAATCCAGACCTACCCCAAATCCCCTTCTATCCCTAGAATCCAGCTTTGCCATGTAATATAAATATTACAGTACAGAAGGAGGAAGCCAACTACTTAGTAAATGGAGCTATGTGGAGATAGAAAGATATGGATCTTGTACCTCATGTTTCTCCTCGAGACTTATGTCTGCCATATACTTGCAGCCTTATTTTTAATGAGCCACAATAGAACTGATGAAAGAAATTTCTCCTGAAAGGCAACATCTCTGTATAGGAGTATGTTTGAATAGATCTTAGGGATTAAATATGGTACAAGTCAACCGTAATAAAACTTCATAAAGGTTCCCCATAATTCTTGTCCCTTCAATGAAGACTTAGCAGCTCTGGAATTAGATGCCAAATTGTCAGTGATCTGAAGACCAACCAGCTCTAGGCCGCAGACCTGAGTCAGATGGTACAGAAACTCCAATGGAAAATGAATTAGACCAATAAGCAGGTAAATACAAAGGAAATCTATTAACATTGCTAGCTAAGGTGAGTGCAATGGAACTAGAAATCTTTCATTATTAATGGAAAACCAGTTTGACTGTTGTAAATGCTCATTGCCTTTTAGGCACAGATGTTATAATGCAGTAAAATGTAATTAAGAGGAGACTCCCAACCAAGTATATCCTTCCATACAAGTGATGCAGCATACTATAATCTGAAAAACAGCTGCATTCGTCTGGTCTGGCATTCTATTGCTAACCTACATCTCAATGTGTATGCATGAATGCAGATTTGTGCATGTGCAAATATCAAAACTCAACAGTCCACATGAGCAACAAAAAAAGTTCTATTCATCTCTGATGTGTATATATATATTTCTTAAGTTTTCGCGGGTACTTACATGTGTGCTGTTCAGCTTCCTTCGGGTATTATCCCACGTCATTGTAGTGCTTTTAAAGTTGTAGCAACATTTCAGCAGAATCTCATCTGCCATCATCAGGCTTCTGTATTGAGTTTGTATTGTACAAACTCAATACAGAAGCCTGATGATGGCAGATGAGATTCTGCTGAAACGTTGCTACATGTATGGTATTCAGCTTCCTTCGGGTATTTTCCCACGTCATTGTAGTTGTGCTTTTAAAGTTGTAGCAACATTTTGGCAGAATCTCATCTGCCATCATCAGGCTTCTGTATTGAGTTTGTCTGTGAGTCAGGCTATCACAGCCATTTCAGTGTATATACATACATACATACATACATACATACATACATACATACATACATACATATGTATTATAAGATTATCTAAGAGATAAGGGCATCAGTATAGAAACTGGGAGACTGTGAGTTTTAGTCCTGCCTTAGGCACAAACACAGCTGGGTGACCTTGGGCCAGTCATTCTCTTCAGCCCGAGAAAGCAGGCAAGGGTAAACCATTTCTGAAAAACTTTGCCAAAAATCTGTGGGGATTTGTGCAGGCAGTCTTTGATGGAGCTGAAGAAAAAAAAAGTGTTGTATTACAACATTATTTGTAGCATTGTACTACAAATTCAAGTGGGATAATGCTGAATTGTAACAGAACTGGTATGTACTCAATATGAACAATAAATCTTCTATCTTCCAACCTTCTATATGGGAACATCTCTGGATATATGGACCTCAATTCCCAGAACTCTTAGCTATGGTCAATTGGTCAGGTTGGAGAAATCTGGAAGTACAACTCCATACATTTGGAATGTATCCATATTGGATAGGATACATGTTGCGGTTGACTCACCTTGGCCAACTCACTGCAGCCAACTTGCCATGGGACAACTAATCCCTGGAAATTCAATGAAGGGTAACTCAAGAAGGGGACAAGAAGGATAAGTCGTTCTATGCTCTGGCTTAACTCAGCCTTCTAACTTGAGAAGATTCAAACATAAAACAAGACAAGGCCCAATGCTATTCACTTGCTCCTCTCTTGGGTTACTCCTTGTTGAATTGTCCTACGGTGAATTGGCCAGGGCAAGTCTGCCAGGGTGAATCAGCCACTGTCAGTCAGCCACAGTAAGTTGTCCCAGGTACTACTGTAGTAGGAGGCAGTGAAGTATTCATTCTTGAGGAGGTAGGGGAGCCAGGAACCAGTAGAGAATAGAATATATCCCATTTCCCAGCTTTTGCTTCCCTGACATCAAGTTACAGAAATGGAAAAAAATGTTGGTAGGAATATCAGTCTTTTTATTTTATTTTATTTTATTTTATTTTATTTTATTTTATTTTATTTTATTTTATTTTATTTTATTTTATTTTATTTTATTTTATTTTTTCATTCGGTTTCTATATCTACCCATCTCAACCCAATTGACTCAGGGCAGCAAACAACATTACAATAATTAAAATCATAAATACCAACAAAAATCCTCAGTGATAAATATATATACATATTGGCAACCAAAAATTATCATACTAGCAATAGCACTTAGATTTATATACCGCTTTATAGTGCTTTATAGCCCTCTCTAAGCAGTTTACAGAATTAGCCTATTGTCCTCAACAATTTGGGTCCTCATTTTACTCACCTTGGAAGGATGGAAGGCTGAGTCAATCTTGAGCCTGGCGGGATTCAATCTGCCAAATTGAGTAGGAGAGGCTTGCAGCACTGCATTCTAACCACTGTGCCACTGAGGCTCTATTATCATAAGAATTACATAAAAATTAACAGTGCAACCAGGTAATGGGGCCCCAATTACTTTCAGGACCCCACTTATGGAAAATCTTTCATGAAGTTGGTATTCTGGAAGGGAGGTGGGGAGGAATCAGAGCTCCATATGGGAGCAATCCTGCAGCAGGCCAATTAGAGTTCTGCAGATCACCAGATTCCCTTAGGTTTCTCTGCCAGGTTAATCATAATGTTTGCTCAGCAGGTTCTCTTGGATTTTTTGGTTCTATTTCCCCGCACTTTGACTTGACTTGAGTCTGACTCCATGGCAGGATGGTAGCTGGTGGAGACAGTTGTGGGTATATATATCCTCTATGACCAACAAGTATACATTTTAGAGTTGGGCAAAGGGGCTATGGGGACAGTTCCTGTCTTCTAATCTTGATCAGTGGGGGCTGATCAAGGGTTAGGGTTAGAGTTAGGGTTAGGGTTAGGGTTAGGGTTAGGCTCTACAGACCATCAGTGTAAGGGACCTTAATTTAGCCTTCTAATCGATCCTTCTGGGTGGCTCTTGCATCCCTTTGGGGGGTTAATCTCCAGCACCACCAAAGGATTAAAGCCCATGTCACACACTGCACCAACGGATGGAAAGAGGATGTAAAACAGATAGAAACACTTGCCATCCGTTGGTTAACACGATGCATCCGTTCTGTACTCACTGTGTTCGTTTTTCTTCCTCTCTATCCGTCCAGCATCCGTCGACTGAGGTTCCATCCACTCAAAAAGTTTTGAGCTGCT
>BHFT01050230.1:0-20193 GCA_004320025.1 Laticauda laticaudata | reverse complement strand
TCAACGCGATGCTCCATTTTGACTCACTGCGTCCATTTTTCTTACTCTCATCCGCCAGCATCCCAGTCTACGGACATTTCAATCCGCTCAAAAAGTTTTGAGCTGCTCAAAAACTTTTGAGCGGAAAAAGTATCCAACGCGTCCGTCCTGCATCCCTATTTTTCTTTTTCAGTCGTCATCATTACGCGGTCCACTACATCCGCAGCATCCACTGCACATCTGCGCAACTAAATCTGCTCCAGTGGAAAATGGACACAGGAGGAAGCGGAACGGATGCGGAACGGCATACGCAGCATTAGTAGCTAATGCGGAGAAAGGATGAAAGCGCGATGCACCTCGCCCAAAGAAAGCATTTTAAACGGAAAAAATGTTACGCAAAGGGACCTATCTCGGATATTAAGATGTCTTAAGAGGATGCCTAAAGATGCAAAAGGACACAGAGGGAAAAACCTATATGCTATAAAAAGTGGGGAAGCCCAACTCACCTGATCTCACTTTCAGACTAGCCAGCCCTGCTGTGCAGACCTCCTGCAGCCTTCATCTGCCTCTTGCTTCTTCCACAGCATCCAGTCAGGTCTGCCATGGAGGCGTAACACAGTCCTTTTGGAAGCCACCATTTTATTCTGCAACAGTGGGAAGCCATCCTACAGGCCTCTTATCAACTCTACGTACAGGAGAAAGGAGGCGGCCAAGAAGTGTCTGCGTCCGAAGAGGATCGGGAGAAGAGCAGAGGATGGACTGCCTACAACAAGCTGAGGTGAGCTGAGGAACGAAAGACCCTCAGCATTCCAGAACTGCATGAGGCATGCCTCCCAAAGCCATGAAGAAAGTTGTGCAGCGGACTGACACCAGGGTTGACCAAAGGCAAACAAACAACTGCCGCCCAGCCTGGACCCTGGGCCTCAAGGTGGCACTGACTCTGTGCCACCTGGCCTCAGAACCACTACGGCAATGGAGGGCAAACAACAACCCATCAGCATTGTGGTCAGAGGAAGTGGTGCAGCCGATCATCGAAGAATACCTGGAGGGAGCTCTCCAGTGCCCCTCCGCTGAAGAAGGCTGAAGAAAGTTGCAGAGCCAGTGCGTAATCAGAGATGAACTTCCCCCACACCGTTGGAGCCATAGATGCAAGCACGGGGGCCTGCAAAGCTCCAGGCCTTCCACCCCAATAAGTTGGGGTCCACTTAGTTTCAACTACAAGGGCTTCTTGCAGATCATCCTCTTCGCCAATGGCGATGCTGACTACAAAGTTATGTACATCGATGCTTCAGCAACGGGTCATGTTCAGATGCCCAGGTTTATACAACGCCAGTGACCTCAAGGAGGGGCATGGAACACAACCTCATTCATGGGGTCACAATCCAGACCCCCTGCCCAACGACATGCAAGATGTGCCCTACTTCATGTTGGGGATGACGCCTTCTCCCTCAGAACCTTACTCATGAAGGCCCTACACTTCCAGATGCCTCACCCGTGAAGAGAGGATCTTCAACTACAGGCTGTCCAGGGCAAGGCGGTGGTGGAGACGCCTTTGGGGCATCCTGGCCAACAGGTTCCAGTACTCTCACACCATTTGCCACCATCAGCCAGAGACTGTTGAGGAGGATCGTGAAGGCTGCTGCATCCTGCACAATCTCATGCTTCACCGCTACCCCAGTCTTGCAGAACAGGCTCCGTGGACCTCCAACAAGGCAATGGGGATATGGAGCCTGGGAATGGAGGCAAGGGCAAACCTGATAGACACTGAGGATGTGCAAGGCCCCAACAGGCCTTCAAACATGAAGGAAGAAGCAGCGCAACCTCTGAAAAACAATGGTGCAACTCCCCAGCGGAGCAGTGGGTTGCAAGACAGGATGTATAGATGATTAATGGGTCTTCCTTCAGCCTGTCTCATCACACTATGAGATTGGGCGCATGTATGTTGGTGCCCACAACTAATATCTATATTAATAAAAGAGATGTGTTGATGTTACATGTGTGGATCAATAGATTACATTGTTATTGATAATGAAGGCCATAGGTGTGGCACCTGGAGAGGGTGGACCATAACAGTCCCACCGTATGCTTGCACTGGAGGTTTATCTATCCCCACAGCTATCTCCAAACCCATCCCAAAGCTATCCCTGCCCCATCCCAAAGCTATCTTAACCCATCCCACAATATCTCAACCCATTCCGAAAAGGTTATCCCTACCCATGCCCACAGCTATTAGCCATCCCAAGGTATCCCTGCCATCCCACAGGTATCCCTGCCCATCCCACAGAAATTACCCATCCACAGATAGTACCATCCCAAAGGTATCCCTGCCCACCCCACTGCTAGCTACCCATCCCCAAGCATGCAAAGCCTTAAACCATTTCTAAAAGTTCCACCAAGTCTTTATTTTCTAAAATAAATAAAGCAAGTGTGTGAAGCAAAGATAATCTAATAATAACAAGCTGTAAAAGAAAAATAACCCAAGTCAAGTGTCCAAATAAAGTTCTACAGGTAGCCACCCATCTCGGGCACTCTCTCTGTCACTCAGAGTGGTGCCCAGTCTCAGGGTGAAGGGTCCAGGTGCTGTGCGCAGTGTGCTGCTGGAGTGCTGGTCTGAAGCCCCCACTGGGGTGCCGGGCCCTTGAGAGGACAACAAGGTGACGGTGTTTTGAGGAAGCTCTCAGACAGCGGCCTCAGCCCTGTGATGTGAGAGCTCCTTCCTCCATGCCGTGGGGTGTCAGCCCCAGTACGACGACAGATGTACTGAGGGCCGGGCTTGGCTGTGGGGTGGAGGAAGAAAGCAGTGTAGTGGGCTGTCTGCGTCTTGCAAGCCGTGTGAGACTGCTGGGTGCATCGGTGATATGGGGGCACCGGTGACGGGTTGCATCGGTGGCATCAGTGGCATGGTGGCATCAGTGGAATCAGTGGTGTGTGTGGCATCGTGGCATCAGTGAAGCGGGTTGGCAACGGTGGCGTCCATTACCAGGGCTGGACTGGAAGGCTGCTGCCTGTGCTGCTGAACTCCTGGAAGCCATAGCCCTGGTAGGTGAGGCCTGTGGAAAGGCTTGCGATGGAAGGACATCACCTGGGTGGAGAGCAGACTGGACGGGTGGGAGCAGGTTCATCGATCTGGCAGGGTTGTGAAGCAGAATCGTGATCCTGTCTTTCACCACGCTGGTACTGGGTCCACCAGTCCGTGAGTCTGTGACAGAAGGCTGAGAAGGGCTTTGCAGTTGGAGGATGAGGAATTGGTGTGGACCAGGTGAGAGAGCGATATCGATTGCTGCTCCTTGATGGTTTCTCTTATCCCACAGGACAGTTGTGGCTCTGCCCCTCCGGTCTGGCTCTCTGCCTTTCTGTGAGGTGAGCTGGGGATGGATGCGGTAGACAAATGTTGGTGTAAGTGCCATCTCCTTCTCCCACTGTGCCAGGGAGTCCTCACACGTCCCCATGGTTAGAACAGCTGTCCGTGGGTTCTTCCATCATGGCATGCTCACAGACACCTGCCTGGAGACAGGAGCTGACTGCTCGGCCAGAAGAGGAGGGCCTCAGCAGGCGCCTGAGAGAGAGGGTTGCTGAAAGGGGCGGCTCCTGGTGCGATCTTCACCCTCCAGGAAAGCTGCACTTGGCCATACGTAGGTCTCTCTGTCGGTCAGCTTGACCTCAGCCTGGCCAGATTTCTTGGAGGGCAGCTTTCCTTGTACCAGTGTGCATGTGCTTCCACCAGCCAAGAGCACCTCCGAAGTGTAGCCCAGGCATCTCGCTTTCTCTCTCCAAGCAGCCGTTCCTTTTGGTGTCCTGTAGAGCCTGGTCCTTCCGCCATAGATAGTCATTCTCCTCAGCCACTCCAGCAGCTTTTCCTCATGTTCTCCTCGATGGAGTATTGCCTCCTTTCCCGTTCTTGCATATCTGCCTCTTCCAGCCCTTTGGCAGGAACAACATAGTGTGCCCTCATCAAGGGCTTCCAGGTCGTAGGCTGCTCCATCCCACACCACCAGTCAGCCACCAGGCTAGATCATCATTCAGCAAGCAGCAGCAGCCAGCAGGATCATCATCAGCAGCAGCAGCAGCACCAGCAAATGGAGCGCAGGCCATCTAGCAGCAGCAGAGTAAGCACCAGCGCGACCAGCAGACCAGCAGGAATCAGGGAGCACCCAGCAGGTATAACCAGGTGAGGCACGAGCAAGACCAGCAGGACCCGCAGGACAAGAGCAGCTACAACAGAGTAAGCACCAGCAGAAGCACCACCACCAGAAGCAGGGGGCCAGGGGGCCCTTTTCCAGCTCCTCCAGAAGCAGCATCAGCAGAAGCACACGCCAGATAAGCTGGAAGTATCAGCAGATAAGCACGATGCAGCCTAGAAGCGAGCCACGCCATAAGCTGGACCGATGCAGTCAGCTCCGCAGAAGCAGAAGCAGCAGAAGCCCCAGCCCAGAAGAGCGAGTCCGGCTAATAGACGAGCACCCAGCAGAAGCCCGAGTGAGTGGCCGGGGGGGGAGTGTGGCGCCCGTCCCATCTCCGAGGGCTGCAGCAGATGGCTTGAGGCGTCCTCTTCTTCCCCGCGATAGCGGTAGTAACATTGTCTGTCCTAGGCGGCAAGCAGAGGTCTATTGCAGGCCCGGAGCAGGCCCGGCTGGAAAATTTTGCGCCAGAAGGTCTGAAGCAGAAGATGGTCCCAATAGCCAGTGCTGAAGCAGGAAGCGTGAGCAGGAAGGGCTGGCAGCTAGGCTGGCAGCAGGAGACAAGACGAAGAATGCTAGAAGGCAGAAGTCGTAGCATGCCAGGACTGGCAAGGCGGCAGCAAGCAGAGCCCGCAGGCTAGAGCTAGGCCAGGCAAGAGCCAATGCAGGTTCTGGCAAGGGTCCGTGAACAGGCATTCATGTGTCTGGAAGCAAGCGTCGTATTCGCTGCTGACAATTGTTGTCCTCTTAGGTCTGTCTCTCACTTATTATCACTCTCTTACGCGAGTGCCGGCTGTAGCGTATATGGTGCATGCCTCACCATGAGCCGTGTCTAGGTTATGTCGCAGTGAACTCATAGGCACTCACACTATAAAAGAGACCATGATCTCCACCTCCATGACATCACACTAGAGCGCTTTACGTGCGAATCGTTCTGCTGATTCTAATGTGCAGACCACACATCGCGCCTTCATCTCATCCTTCATTCGCATTCCTCCGCTAACCTTCCACATCAACACTCGGCTTCGGGTCTAACGACTTCTGTCAGGTCGTCAGTTTACTATACTCTGCCTCCCGCGATTAGTCGCACCATATTGCCAACATTGCTCGCCTTCTCTCCGCGCAGCCGTCTTTGGCAAATATGTGCTCTCCATCTTCTCATTCCACTCGCCTTCTCTCTCCACTCCGCTAGTGGTCGTCATCCGTGGAATGACATATTTCCCCCCATATCTTTATTACTCTCAGCACATCTGCTCTCCTCCCTGTTCCTCCCGGTTTTCCAAAGCCTAACTGGACATTGGTTTTGATACAACACGATTATTAGAGATTTCCCTGTGCGTCTGGTTTTGCAAATGGTATTTATAGTCCACTTTCATTCGTGTGCGAAATACAAGCTTGCGATTTATGCCCTGATTAAAGACTCAAGTTTATCAATTCATCCCACTCTTCGGCCTCGTAAAATCTCTTATTTCACTATCCAGAACTTTTGCATCCCTGCTTCTCGCGCTCAGTGTTATGTAAGCTCAGGGCCTTCTCTTTTGAACTGTACTACTTCTTGCTTAGAACTAATTGACTCATTTTGCATGAAATTAGATGTGGTTCATTTGTTCTCATATAGGAATCTGATCATCCTCCCCAATGAAGTTCCATTGAATATTTTTTTTTCATTCCAAGTATATCGTCTTGAATGTGCAAATATATTGCTAAGTGCAGATACCAGAGACCACAGAACATGTGAACACACTAATGCTTATACTTGTTCTCTCCTATCTGTACACTGCTATATTCACATTGTCGCGTCACAAGACTCCTTATATATCTCTCTCACTCTGTAATATAATCGATTTTTTTTTCACAATACTATGCTAAGCTTTAACTTACTCCAAATAACCAGTACATATTGCCATAATAATAAGTGCCGTCTCGCATATACATTTCTTCATGACTACTAAATGTTAAATTATTCTCAATAATGTTTTCTTGAAGACATTATTCCGTTCATATACAGCTATGCTATCTAATGATCGAATTCGTGAGAAATTACCAGAAAAAAGAGAACAAGTCCCGAAGAGTCAATTAAAGAATTACATTCTCTGTTACACAAACTAAAGACCCTCTTGTCCAATTTTATATAGAAAGCATTCTCTCTTAATTTCAACTTAATCTCATCCCTTATAATATTAGTCCTTTCATGGATGGCAATATATAAGAGCTCTTCAAATTATTGTTGATGCACAATTGCTCCACAGTCATAATATTGTTAAGACATATCTACCAGCCAACAAATACTTTGCTGAATGGCTAGATCAATAAGTATTAGATAAACAATGTGGCAATCCCATTGATACTTTTACTATGTACTAAATATAAATTAGGTCTGGAAAGAAGAAAAAAAAATAACTGTTGCACAAAAGCATGATTGTATGAAGGTCCTGTATGCATCTACACTCACTAACGCATCTGATGATAATTAGACCCTTTGTTGATGTTTTAAGCTAGACATGGAGAGATAAAATACTCAACCTTCTACTTGACTCCATTGTGTAAAGTCTATATTGTCATCTACGTCTCCACCCTTATCATGTCTCACAGCCTGTGTGTCCGTTAACTCATATGACTACTCCTCCATCTGTTCTCACAGCGAGTTCGATGCCTCAAAACTGCACTGATCTGCTAGTCCACTCAAATCTTTTTATAGAGGCATGCAACAACAAGGCTTAATGAGCACGATTTAGTAGTTTCCCAAGCGAGTCGAATGTCGTTTACTACTCCCCGCTACTTCATTACGGTAGTATGTCCAGAAACAGATTGCTCCCAAAATATTACGAAATCTCAACTTTCACTTCCGCTATACGTGCACCTGTGCTATCTATTCCCAATCTATTGCATTTCCTCTATCCGGACCACAGCAACCAGTCCCCTAACTCACCATTGCGTACAAGCGCTATCGAGGTAAAAGGGAACACAGAGATGAGGATAAGGTTGATAGGTATTATTGGTTAACATGTTTTTGTCACTGGTGCACTCCTCGACCGTATAAGAAGCAACTGTACGTATGAAATACCTAGCAATGTTAAAAGGCGTAGAGATGCAGCAAATTCAGGCATCCTATAAAGCATAGTAAATACACGAAAATTAATAGTTTTCTTATTAGAAGAGCGTATCTCGGGTCATCCTTAGGTACTCTTTTGTCAGGATGTCTGAGAGGATGCAAATAAAAGCACCTAACCGGAAATATCAATGACTTTTCCTCTGAGTAAAACCAAGGGTTTAGGCAATATCTAAATATGAACATCCACTTAATCTCTAGTTCATCAAGCAAGCCCTCTGTGTCTCAGACCCTCATTCAGCTCGTTAAATGCTTACTCATGCTCTATGCCTATCTAGTGTAATCGAGTGCCTATCTATCTTTAACTTAATTTGAGTATGCCCGCCCATCTGAGTACTACAGACTCTCTGGTGGCGCCTTCCCTTGACCACTGGGTCATTTTCTATCTGTTCTTAACGTTGAGAGGTGAAACGAAGAGTGTCCAAGACTCCATAGTGTTCTGTGTCTAATGATTATGCGATTTGCACGTAGCTAAAGAGCATATCTGTATTATCGAACTCTTCGTAGGTAATCTAGAGACAAGGTATTGTGATATGGTATGGCTAGAGGAGATCAAAGCACTCCTGCGTTTTGCAAATCTTCCTCTAAGAACTTTCATTGAAGTCATTCAATTTACTACCCATCTGTTTGAGTTAAAGTTTGATAGGTGTGCCAGTCTAATAGAACCCAGGTGCGCGTTTACCTCACGTTCACTACCTCATCCACTCGTTTACCCTACTCATTAGGACCCATGGAAGCTTCAAGGCCATATGGTGACATCATTGACTCTCTTGTTGCCAACTCTTTTTTGTTCTTCTTTCTGTCCCGTTACTTTATCGATGGAAGTGTCCATGCTCTCTATGACAGTCGTCTGGTATAAGGCTAGCCAACACACATCACCTATCTATTGACACTGGTTGTATTGGTGCCCAAAAAATATCATGGAGAATAGGCTATCGTCGCTTTGTGCACTCTCACTGTAATGTCCTTCTCCTTGTACCTATGAAGTGATGCTTCTCCTTCCTCTCAGATTATTCCCCTACGTCTACTATGATTATACTATGGTGCTGGGAAGAAACTGTGCTCGCAGAAGCTCGATTGTAAGCTGTATGCAGATAATCCCTGTTACTCTTCGACCGACTGTTGGCTCATTAGGTGACCGTGGCGAGATGTTCAACAAGGTTGCCTCTTGTCAATATGTCTCCAATGCCCTCCAATACATGTGCTTAGTCGCAACGTCTAGGATCTCTATCATCGTGAGTCATTTGGCGCTTTCTCCATGCTAGTCATCAGCTGGCGCCATTGATCTATGAGGTACTCATAAGATACAAAAGCTTTCTGAGTCGATTTACTGACATTACAATTTATATTTTCCATATTACTGCGTTTGAAATGATATCTTCTTTTATATTATTGCTTTCGATGACTAATCAAGCGAATCGAGTCAGTCTTTTCATCCGTATCGCTCACTTTATGAGTCAGTACCGCCTCTCCATGTCACTCTCTTATAAGGAGCGCTGGTAATTGCAAGAGCCTCATTCTATGCGTTTTTCTCAGATGTCCAGCAATCCCTAGCATCGTTTCCTCTCCATTATCAATCCCATCTATCCATGTATGATTGTGCCAATTCCGAATATCTGTTTCGATCGCTGGGGGCACCTCGAACGCCTTTCCTCAAGAACCTATCCTTGGTCTATTGTAGCCTCCTCACAACTTCCACTTAATATATTCGTGCCTCCCCCGAGATGAGTGGGAGTCAATACACAATACTCTATGCCTGGCGGTTCCTCAGATGATCCACAATATCAGCTATCTGGTTTGGTAGACTGATGACCCTTTGAAGTCGATTGAGCCAACAGAGTTACCAGGTTACCTTCGCTACCTCATCTTAGTGCCAGCATTACCCACGAGAACACGTGAGTGAATATTGAGAGTCTGTGAGTGTCTGTAGAAAGCTTGCTGCATCCTGCCACAATCTCATGCGCACCCGCTACCCAGTGTTACAGAACAGGCTCATGGACCCACCAACAAGGCAATGGGGACATGGAGCCGGTGAATGGAGCAAGGGCAATGTGGATGTGCAGGCCCCAACAGAGCTTCATGTGAAGGAAGAAGCAGCCCAACCTCTGGAAACACTGGTGCAACTCCCCAGCGGACAGTGGAGTGGCAAGACAGCGTATGATAGATGTTAATGGATGCTTTTCCTCAGTCTGTCTCATTCACACTGATGAACGATTGGGCCTGTATGTTGAGTGGCCTGTACAATGAACAAGGATTAATAAAGAGTGTGTGGATGTTTGAAATGGTGAGAATGATTACATTTGTTATTGATAATAAAGGGCCATAGGTGTGGCACCTGGAGGGTGGACCAAACAGCCCACTATGCTTGCACTGAGGTTTATCTATTCCACTGCTTCCTTACCATCCCACAGGCTATTACCCATCAACCACAGGTATACCCTGCCCATCCCACTGCTAATCCTTAACCCAATCCCACAGCATACCCATCCCACGGTATTCCCTGCCCATCCCACTTCTACCTTTACCCATCCACAAGCATGCAAAGCTTAAACCATTCTAAAAAGTTCTCCACTAAGACTGTATTACTAAAAGAACTGAACCAAGTGTGTGAAGAAAAGATAAACTTATTAATAACAAACGTAAAAAGCAAAATGACCCAAGTAAAGTTCCCAAGCAAAGATAAAGTCAACAGGGAGCAAAACCAGTCTCTGGCCACTCTTTTCAGTCACTCTGAGGCGTGCCCATAAGTCTCAGGGGTGAAGGGTCCATGTGCTGTGAGGGGGCTGCTGCTGGAGTGTGGTTTGAGGTGCCATTGGGTGCCTGCCCGAGGGACAACAGGATATGGTATATGTGAGAAAGCTCTCAGAGAGCTGGACAGTCCCGTATGTTGAGAGCCCCTTCCTCCATGATATGGGGTTGCAGTTCCCAAACAATGACAGATGTTCTGCAGGCCGGGCTTCTGTGTAGTGGGGCTGTCTGGTCTGCAGGTGGAGCGAGGTGGGCGTCGGTGGCATCTGTGGCTCGGTGGCTTCTGTGGCGTCAGTGGCATGGTGGCATCGGTGGCATCAGTGGCATTACGATTTGTACCTGTGGCCTGGACTTGGAAGGCTGCCTGCTGCTGCTGGAGCTCCTGGTTGCCGTAACCTTGGTAGGTGAGGCCTGGGAAAGCCTTGAAGGGCTGTTGACATCACCTGGTGAGGAGCAGACCTGGACTTGGGTCGGAGCAGGTTCAGCTGGCCTGGAGGGTTGTGCAGAAGACCGGTAAATCCTCTCCTTTTTCACCTGGTACTGGATTTTACATTTCATGACTGGTCTGTTTGAACCTAGGTGAGGAAGGGCTTTTGTTTGAGGATGGTATGGTTCGGTGTGCTACAGCTGAGAGAGGAGATCTACGCTGCTTTTGGATGGTGTCCCTGATCTCCAGCAGGACAGTTGGCTCTCCCCTCCGGTCTGCCTCTCGCCTGCTTTCTGTGAGGTGGAGCTGGGGGTGGGGGTGGGTTGGTCTCGTGGTGTCAGCGCCCTCTCCTTGCTCCAAACTGGCATCAGGGCGGTCCTCCACGTGCTCCGCAATGGGGAGTGCAGCTGTCGGGGTTTCTCCATCGTGGGGCACTCCACAGATACCTGCCTGGACACAGAGCGACTTTGGCCAGAAGAGACGTGGCCTCTCTGTAGGCTGCCTGAGAGAGAGGTTGACAGAGAGCTGCTCCTCAGGTGGCGGACCTTCAGCTCCAAGAAGCTGCACTTGGCCAATCACGTAGGTCTCCCGTCTGTGCAGCGTTGACCGTGCCTGGCCAGACTTCTGGAGGTTGCAGCTTCCTATACCAGGTGTGGCATGTGCTTCCACACCCGAGGAGGACCTCAAAGTGTAGCCAGGCTCTCCGCCTTCTATCTCCAACCGCCTGCTTCGGCCGTGGTGTTCGAAAGAGCCTGTGTCCCTTCCGCCAGAGGTACTCGTTATCCTCAGCCATTCGAAAGCACCATCCTTCATGTTCCTCTTCGATGGTGGTACTGTCTCTTCCCCTTTCACACGATTGCCTCTTCCTCCCTCTTGGCTGGGCTTCTGGGCCCTCATCAGAAGGGCTCTCAGGTTCTTTGGGTGGTCCACCACACCACACCACAGCAGCCAAAGCAACAAACAGGCAGCAGGCAAAAAGCAGCACCAGCACACCGCAGCACCAGCAGCACCAGCAGCACCAGCAGCAACCAGCAGCACCAGCCAGCACGCAGCCAGCTCACCAGCAGCACCAGAGCACCAGCAGCACCAGCAGCACCAGCCAGGACAGGAGCAATACCAGCAATAAGCACCAGCAGAGCACCCAGCACCCAGGGAGCAGCACCAGCAGAGTAAGCACCAGCAGAGCACCAGCACCAGGGAGCCAGCACCAGGGCAAGAAAGCCCCCAGCCCCAGCAGAGTCAGCCCCAGCAGCAGAAGCCCCAGCAGAAGCAGAGTCAGTGCCAGGGGGTGTGATTGTGGCACCTATCCTTCTGCCAGGGCTGGCAGGAGTAGGCACCAGCTTCCTTTTCTCCTTTGGTTGTCGGAGTGGAGCTGTGTCTTGCAGCAGGTCTTTCTTCTGAATGGTGACCTGCTTGCGAGCTGCATCCTTTTATATCCGTGGGGCTGACGCAATGAAATCCCTCCCCGCAGCGCAATGAATGCTTTCGCATCCGCTAGGCCTTCCGCTAGGCATCCGTGATTGCAGTCCGCTGTGTCCGTGCGGCATCCACTCTGCAATCCACTCCTTCCACTGTGCGTCCGCTTACTGTGCGTCCCCAGAGCCCTCGGATGTGCCATCTGCTTCCATCCACTTCCATCCACTTAGGTTCTGGGACATTCGCTTTACAGCTCGCTACGCCTCTTCCCCGTCCGTCTTTCCCTTGGTTGTCCACTTCTGTTTATGCAATTGGGGCACTTTTGGAGGCGATAACAACGGATGGAACATTTTCTTGTCCACTGTGTGCCTTTTACAGACTTTTTGCATCCGTCGGGCTGATGTGACAGGGGCCTTTAGTTACTCTGTTGTCATTGAGGAATCCAGCTGAAACTCTCTTATCTCAATTTTTCTGAGCTCAATTATGCAAACATAAAATCCAGTAAACCAGTGGTCAACCATTGTCTTCCTAGATCAGGCCACATAAATGATGTGTATTATTCATATAGGGACAAAAACTAGGAGTTATATTTATTTTCTCCATGTTTTCTGCCTTTTTTTTTAAACTTTGCAACTATTGCTGAGTTCAGTTTTTGAAGCTCTGCAAACTGTTGTGATGTTTGCCTTTATTTTTAGTTTTATTTTCAACATGAATCAGTCCTAGAGTAGTAATAACCTTTGAAGGATACCCATTCCATCTGCAGCAGGGGGGGATTGCTGCGGATTCACAAGGATGCTCCACCCAACCCTAACCCTACCCTCCCAAGAGTCCCACAACAGTCCCTTGTTTTGATACAGGTAGTGCAGGCACAGGGAAGCTCAGAGAAGTGGAAAAAGTTGGGCCTACCAATGGATGGCAAGTGTTTTTCTCCATTTTACATCCTCTTTCCATCCGTTGGTGCAGTGTGACATGGGCTTAAGATAGATAGATAGATGATAGACAGCATGAGTGGGTTGGATAGATAGTAGATACAGATGTTATCTATCTATCTCTATCTCTATAATAATATATCTATATCTATCTTTCTATCCATCTGTCTTTCTATCTTTATATCTATCTATCTCTACATTTATCTATCTTTATATCTATCTCTACATTTATCTATCAGAATATCTATCTATCTGTCTATCTATCGATCTATCTATCTATCTATTTATCTATCTATCTGTCTATCATCCCTGTATCTATATTCTGTCCTCGCTGCCAACAGTGTTGGGCCTAGAGGTACCAAATTTTCAAATGTATGTTAGCTTCCTTTTCCATTGTATATATTACATTAAAAAAGAGAAGGAAATCTTATTTGTTTTAAATATCCACATTTCCAGAAAAACCTCTAGAATATGAAAGGCCTCATAAGTTATTTAGAAAAGAAAAAAAAAGTAAAAAAAGAAAAGTGGATTGTCCCTAAAAATATAAGTTGAAATAAACTGTATCATTTTTAGGTTAGTCCAACAACATGTTTCATGAAGTGTCACAAATAATGTTCAGAGTATATGATTGTCCAATTCCAAAGTGCTTTTTTCAAAGGGCAATTGGACTTTTTTTTATTGCTACAGCTTGCTAAAACAAAAAAAGTCCAGTTGCCTTTTGAAATAAAGCACCTTTGGGACAACCATGATCTGGATGATTGAGAATCTCCATAGAATGTCCTACATTGCTTCTCCTTATTCTGCTAAAGAGAAAAAAAGAAAACAATTGGTTTAACCCTTGCTGATTTGCATCATTATCATCCCACTCCCTTTGGCCTTTGACTTGCCAATAAACAAACAAGCAAACAAACAAATAAATATGGCTCCTGGCTATCTGAAGTTTGGTCACAATGGAGTTAGTTTGACAGAATACAGTTAGAGGTATCTAAAGTCAATACCCCACCACACAATGCTTAGTGGGTCACCTTCAGCCAATCATCTTTGAGGGTTGTGAATGGAGAAAAAGAAAAAGAACCACACAGGACAAGGGAAGCTGAACATAAGACATCAGGTGTCCAATGAAGCTCTACAATTATTGTACTAATTTTTTTGGATGTGCAGGGTTAACAATATCTTATTTTCTGTTCATATATACAGCAGAAACTGGAGACTAGCCAAAAGAAGTCTGATGGGAGGCTAGAAAGGATTTGCTTTTGTGGATTAATATCTCCTCTACTTCTAAAAGATTAAGCAAACAACAAGTCTAACTCTTAATTAAAATGCCTTTCTCTAATGCTATATTCAACAACCAAGGGGAGGGCATTGTGTTATGTAAAACATTAGTTATATATCTTCATTAAAATTATCTAATTACAATCACTTTCAAGTGCTATTAGATTTAATTAATTTTAATTAAATCCCCCTCAAATAAGAGGTCAATATAACTTTACAAAAGTTACCATTTTTATAGTGAACTTTGTTTTGATTTTTAAGAACAATTTTAGACAGCTACTAGTGAAATATATGGCATTGATTAAAATAATTGTGTTCTAAAATCAGAATATTTATGTGGAAAACATCTTCCAAGTGTACTCTTTCAACATACTGTATGAATGCAATTTCAATAATTTTGCTTATTTAAAATGGAAAATGGATTTGTTGTAGGCTTGTTGAAAATAAAGCTACAGAAATGAATCAACTTTCATTCCCAAAAAAGACAGAAAATACTTTGCTTTAAAATTATATTACTCAACAGTCTAAAAAAACCAATATTTTGGTTTATTGCTGTTGAAATCTCAATATTTATAGTTTCTACAATAAAATTAAGCCCATAAAAATTCAGCAGGATCAATTATGGTATATGCCTACAATAAGTGGGTCCTTGTGATGTTTATTTGTGGAAGACCAAATATATAAATAAGCAAGATTTAATTATTTCTTTGTAGACTTTAAGAAGTACATAATAAAGATGGTCTAAGCTCAGAGAACATATTTACTTATCAAGCAAGTTGGATTGCTATGTTTTGTTTTCATGATTTTTAAACTATTTTTTATGTAAACCACTCAGAATAGCAATAGCACTTAGACTTATATACCATTTAAGCAATTTACAGGTCAACATATTTTCCCCAACAATCTGGGTCCTCATTTGACTGACCTCAGAAGATGGAAGGCTGAGTCAACCTTGAGTCAGTGAGACTCAAACTCTCAGATTTCAGGCAGCCTGCAGTCAGTACAAATAGCCAGCAGTATTGCATTCTAACCACTGTGCCACCATGGCTCCTAATATATATACATCATACAGAACATGTTTCCCAAAGTGGTCAATATCAAACACCAAGGATGGATGGACTATCCAAGGTTCATATTTGGGTATCGGGGAACAAAAGTGGTCAATGAGCTGAAAAGTTTGAGGAGTTCTGATCTAAAAGAACATTTCATTTCAGATTAGCTTTAGTAATCACTTCCATAACAAATTATGAGTTGTAAAAAAGATAAGTATATTTCAGTAAAGCTGAACAGTGATTCTGATTTCTTTCTTCCTGAGATTCTTCCTGGACCTCTGGAGTGAGCATACGTGTTCATTCCAATCATGTCCATAGTCATTAACTGTATCAGAGTTTTCTGATGGATGCGCATTTTCAGGGATATCTCAAAGGTGCTTTTTTTTTTTTCCAAGAAGCAACTGGACTTTCTTGTTTTTCTTTGAAGATATTTCACTTCTCATCCAAGAAGCTTCTTCAGCTTTGACTGAATAGTGGGGAATGGATTCGAATCTACAACACAGTCCCATTTGCACCACTAAGGTGACCCTGATGACATAGATAAACCTCCAGTGACCTTAACAACCTGCTAAAAGAATGCAAAAGACCAGCTGTCTGCAAGGAGTATAAATCCTTCTATTCCCCACCATCCAGTCAGAGCTGAAGAAGTTTCTTAGATGAGAAGTGAAACATCTTCAAAGAAAAACCAGAAAGTCCAGTTGCCTTTTGGGGAAAGAAAGCATGATTTGGGACAACTTTGGGACAACCATGACCTGGATGACTGAGAATCTCCATAGATATTTTCAGGGATAGTTTTTCCTGTCTTTCTCTCAAATACACACACACACACACAATTCTTGTTGACCATATTGCCTCTTCTTTCTTTTTTCAATTCTCCAATCTATGTCCCCCTAATTATCAGTTATCTGCTTCTTTATCCTTGTCATCTGGATGGGGTAGAAAGTAACCAATTGCCCAGAGGTGGTATTCAGCAGGTTCTGATCAGTTCTGGAGCACCGGTAGCAGAAATTTTGAGTAGTCTGGAGAATCGGCAAATACCATCTCTGACTGGAAATTTTTCCCTGCCACGCCCACCAACCCACACCTATAGAACTGGTAGGAAAAAAATTTGAATTTCACCACTGCAACTGCCCCTCTAATTGTATTACTGATGATGACTTCTGCCTTGCTACAGTTGGTACATAACTTTAAACATGTATATTAACTTTCTATTTCCCCAAGCAACCAAAGTTTTATCCTCTTGATAGCTCTTTTAAAGAAAAGCATATAGCTTCCATATGCATAAGATGAGCTCTAACAATGTCTGTCTCCATTTTATTTATTTATTTAAGCATTCATATCTGTTCTTCAAGCAGAAAGCCTCCCTGGGCATAAAATCAATAGAAGCAGGACAATCTGTTCCTGCAGGTTTACAATCTCAACCTGTTAAAAATATATCAAGTGTGCTTTAAAAAAATCAGTTTTGCAAAGGAAAATGAAAAGGAAGACCAAAATCCTTACAAATTAGCATATTTTGCAAACATCAGCTCCATCTACTTATTTTATTCTAATGCCAACATTTGAAATATATGCATTAATCCTGGCTGGTTTTCCAGCAAGGAAGAACAAGCGTAGGGATTGTTAGTCTCTCATTTTTCCTTCATTTTTTTCCACCCATCTTTTCCCTCAATTTGAAGAGTGATGTGCAGCAATGGAATTTATGAAAATTGGTGTCCTAAAAGTCTATTGCATACTGAGAAACAGGCAACTCCATTTACACACAGGAAATGCTGCCCTGCAGATTACAGAAGGGTCCTTTTTTTTCTTCATGCATGTCTATTGATGGGACATTCAAATCCACATGGTTTGATAAAGCATGTCTGTCCCTGCTTGGAAAAAACTGAAATTGAGTCCTCAAGGTAAAAGGAAAAAAATAAGCATTTTCAAGCAACACCATGGGTGTGCTGTCCATCTTAGAACTCAGTCCTTATTCAAAAAGTCAGTTATGGTTCCAGTGTCTGCATTTGTCTGTTATAATCATTGGAGGAGAAAGAAGTTTAAAAAAATGCAAATACATTTATTTATTCAAAGAAATCCCTTGATCATCTTTAAATGAAGAGAACTCCTCTTTTCCCTTCAGTTTCTCCCAGTTCAGGCCCTTCTTTTCCTGCAGAATATCCAGATAATTGTCGGTAATCACAAGCAGAATTCTTCACAATCCCTTCTTAATTTGGCTACCAAAATTAGCCCAACTGTCAAAATCCGAATTGGATTCTTCATTTGTCCAATATTTAACTTAAGGATTGATCTTTCTTTCTTTCTTTTTCTTCTTTCTCCTTCCCTCCCTCCTTCCTTCCTTCCTTCCTTTTTTCTCGTGAGTTCATCCATGTGAAAATTCACGCAAATTTACCCTAATACATGCATTTGTTATATGTCTTGTATTTGGAAACTGCCCATTTGAAAAGTTCAATTTTCATTTATGCAATGGCTTAAAAGGGTTGACTGATATTGCTTTTCATTCAGATATATGCCAAAATTCTCCTCCATCCTTAATTGCTATTCCAAATTTAAGCATCCTTATCTGTTTTGATTAACAAGATTGATAAAGGTAAAAGAAGATGCCGCTATGTCTGTCAAATATAGACTCCAAAGAAGTCTCAAAGAAGATCATTAACTGCTCTAGTTTTAATGGAAAGATAAGAGATGTGCAGAGATGTATAACTCTGATAAATTTATTGAAGTCCAGCTGGAAGTGAACAGACAGAACAATTTTATCTTTTAAAATAAGCTAAGATTTTGTAAATGCTTATTTTATTGTAATGCCTAAGCATTATTAACATAGAATTATGATCATAATAAATATGGCAGGCTCAGACAACTTAGTACAGGTTCTGTATGTCACTCTCTTTTTCTGCCCACAGAATCAAGGGGAAAGAATACACACAAAATATAAAAACATTATTTATTATTTAGCATATGATTATGATACAACTAGCTAGGAGACTATAGTATTAGTATAAAGTAATTATCTGACTGCCAGAGAATGCTTAATTCACACTCATGCACTATCTAGGGTGCACCACAGACAGTGAACTAGCTTTTCACCAAAAAGAAAAACAGCATTCATCATCATCATTCAGGGCCTCCTCTCACCACTGGATGCCTGACATTTATTTTCCAAGCTTTGAAATTCAGCTGCCGGTTGCCTTACAATCGGGTATGACATCAGGGCAAGTCCAGCATTGGCAGGGGCCTAACCATCCACATGAAATGCCAACATGTTCCCCATCAAAGTGGTACTTATTTGTCTACTTACATGTAACATGCTTTCAAAGTGCTAGATGGGCAGAAGTTGAAGCAAGTGACCGGAGCTCAGTCCTCCACATGGTGCTAGGACTCAAATCACCAGAGAAAAGACCATCTCCAATATCTTTAAGCCACTGAGCAACTGCACCACACAATATGAAAACAAAAAAATTAGAATCACAGAGGAATTAAATAAGATTCATTTGTTTTAACCTCACTCCCATTAATTCCTTCAAGCTGATATGCAATAACTGTCGTTCAACTTCCATCCTCCACTCCACATATAGCCACTTTGAGGTTTCTACAGCCTTCTTCTCTCCACAGCATGGATGAAGGACATGGATATGATCAGCAAGTTCACCAAGGGCATCATTCCAGGCTCATTGTAATTACCATATACCAATTTTTGTTTTCTCTACCATGAGGAAAATCAGTCCAAAGAAGACCCACTTGTCTGATATTGTCATTTTCAGGAAACTTGACTCCTAAGGAAGATAGCAAGAATTATCACTGAGAAAACTGAAAAAGACAATTGCTTGGTCACATTGTTAATTTTTTAATGAAAGCATGGGTTGCTAAGGTGCCTAAAAGGACTGAAAATCAAGTGACAGATCTCCATGATATTCCCCTGAGGATATGGAATAATAAATAAATAAATGCCAGGATTGTAAAAATATCCAATTGTCTTCATGCTTAAAGCCCACTTGGTCCTAAAGCTACATTTGAGGTTATAAACATGGCCATTTAAAAAAAAATTAAGAAAAAGCTTGTCTTGATTATTTCTACAAAGACTTTTGGAACTTATTTGCCCAATTATCTCCAATCAGGCCTGATAGTTCAGTTTGAGGGTTAAAGAGCTTGCAGTTTCATTATAGATAAGCTCAGGAATATTGATTTGAGTGGGCCTCAGTTTCTCCCCCACCTCATTTCTGCTGGAAATAACTATCTGTAGAAGGCAGAAAGTTTTCAAATACTCTGGCACAGTGACAGAATTGTAATGGTGAAAGAAGCCAATGCAGATCAAATGAAATGGCTGCAGTTAGTTTTATTAGGAATTTTGGTGATAATTTGTTTCCTTATCTAACTCTCCCTGCCCCCATCCCCATGGCAACAACAATACAATTAGATTATCCTCTTGACTTGATAGACTCTACATTCATTTGTGAACCATAAGCCAACTGTCAAAGCCACATTTTTAGTGGCCTTTCAGAAAAGCAGCAGTTGTACCTCAGGATAATTATATTCTATTAAGAAAGAGCCAGCATGAGAAGACATTTTTTTTCAACTCCTAAATGATGGGACCATACCATGCCCTTCCTTCCTCCTCTGGTGGACCAGGTACAGGTAATAAGGGAAAGGTGATCCTTCAAATAACTTCCAGGATGGGCATAACAGTCATAGGAAGTTCTACAATATTCAAACATGGCACTGTGCACCTGGAAAGCATGTGGAAGGATACATATTGAGTAACATGGGACATGAGTAAGAGGGAGGAATGGGAAAATCTCTGCATTCAGTCTTCTATGTTCGCTACCATATCACCCTCTTTCAGTGAGGAAGCACAATCCTCAAATTACATAAAGCCCCTGTCACACTGCACCAACGGATGGAAAGAAGATGTAAAATGGACAAAAAAGCTTGCCATCCATTGGTTAACATGATGTATCCGTTCTGTACTCACTGCCTCCATTTTGCTTCCTCTCTATCCGTCCAGCATCCACTTATTGACGTTTCATCCGCTCAGAAAGTTTTGAACTGCTCAAAACTTTTGAGCAGAAAATGTATCCAATGCGTCCGT
>BHFT01050229.1:0-34726 GCA_004320025.1 Laticauda laticaudata | reverse complement strand
GGGAGGGGTGTTCTGTATAACTTGGAAGGTTCCAAGTAGTCTCTTCTGATTGGCAGGAAGGCCCGCAAAGGATTGGTTCATTGGGAACCAATCCTAGGAGCCGCTCAAAAGCGGCAAAGTTAAAAGACTGTCATTGGTTACAAGCCGGCAGGCAAGCTTCTGTAAAAAGGGCTGCCGCGGCTTGAGCCAATGTTCCGTTACTGTTTGCTGTTAACAAATAAATAGTTATTTGTTGGAACCCGGTCTACCGCACATCTTTTCCAGACGGAACAGTAATTATGAGGGGTACAAGTGTCTCAGGATGCTGTACTAACTTTTTGTGACCTTCCAACAAGCAAAGTCAATGGGGAAGCCAGGTTCACTTAATAACAGTGTTACTAACTTAGCAACTGCAGTGATTCACTTAACAATTGTGAAAAGAAAGGCTGTAAAATGGGCAAAACTCATTTAACAACTGTCTTGGTTAGAAATTTTGGACTCAATTGTGATCATAAGTTGAGGACTACCTGTATAGCAAATTTTTAAGTAGTGAACTACTATCATCTATAGAAAAGTCAAGACCTATTCTCTATTGCTTATAGGAAAGCAGATCCCTGGTGAAAGTTATAATACACTTCCTGGAGTCACAGCATGGTAACAGTAGAACAGAGAATGATAGCTTTTCTTTCATAGACAGTATTAGACCAGAGGTGTTGAACCTTGGTAACTTTAAGACTGGTGGACTTCAATTCCAGAATTTATCTGATCTATGGAAACAACAGAAAGACTTTCATTTTGAGTCCTGCCTGCAATGTGAGATTCATGGCTTAAGTGCCCAGTTCAAATTTCAGAATTCTTCTCACTATAAAATAGATTCTCCACATAGTTTCCAGATAGACCTGGTGCTTAATTATGGCCTGTTGTTTTAAGTACCACTTGTGCAGACTTTGCTTTGGCCCCAGTTTTCCTTATGTGGAGGAAACCAGTGAGAGACTGATTATGTTTTATAAAATTCAGGCCATAAAAATATACAGATTTAGCAGATTGTTTCAAACTATAGTTCATTTCAAATATTGGTCTTCTGAGGGAAACAAATATTCTTTACCTCATTCTCTGATTACTAATTTTTGCCTTTTCAGAACATTTCAGAATGATCCACTTTCAAACAATAATTTTCTAAGAATCATTCCCCATATAAAGTGAACATCCTTAACTATTAATACTCCAATTCTGCTCTGGCACCACACTGGAAACAAGAATGCAAGGTTTTTTTCCCCCCAAGCTGGGGGAAGGGGGTGAGCTGACAACAGGGGCTAGGTTCCCCAATGTAGTGAATGGATCCAAACCAAAATTAAAATAATATAAAATGTTATATTGCAAATAATAATAATAATAACAACAACAACAATAATAGCCTTCCTGTAATCTGTACAGTACAGATTACTGTAATAACAGTACAGTAATCTGTCTGTTTCCTGATATGCCCTACCTTAAAGAGCTGACATTTAGCCACATACTTCATATTAAGTGGTATGCTGGCTTGACAGCTGCAGATAGAAAGACATTACAGAGGGTGGTGAGCACAGCACAAACATTATGGGCTGTTTCCTGATACCACTAGATGACATTGCTAGGGCTCGCTGCCTTGGAAGAGTGAAGAAAATCCTCAGGGACTACTCACATCCCAGTCAGCACTTCCTCACTCTCCTACCATTGGGTAGGAGATATAGAAGCATAGCCAGCCGCACCAACAGGCTGAAGAACAGTTTCTACCCGTGGGCTGTCAGGCATCTGAATGGAAAATAACTTCATGTCAACACAGTATGACAGATTTGTGGGGGCCTGCATGTTGTGCAACAAGGTCACATAGTGTAATAAGATTGGGACTGGGTTAGGGACTTTTGTCCTCACTGTGAGTTGCGTTGGGAGAGGGTGCACGAAGGGAGGCTCAGCCAATCTCATTGTACACATGTTGTACTCTGACAATAAAGGTAATAATCATTTCCTCCTTCTATAACATTACATTTTATAATTTCATGACAGTTTTGGAGATCCTTAGGTGCTGTTCCTCAAAGTATTTTCGGGTACTGTATTTAGCCCTGGATTAATTGAAAGTGGTAATTTTATCCTAAACTCAAAAATAATATTAACAACATTTCATTGATTATATACAAATAATAACACAATGTAACCAGCAATTGCTTTTTTGCATTTACTAGCTGTTGATATATCCAGCACATTTTCAAGTTAATTGACAGCACAATAAAGAGCCTTAAGAGGACATTTTTATGCATAAATCACTCACAGTCTGAAAGAGATTTGTGGTGACCAGAAGATGGCACTGTACTGTAAATTAGTTAAAATTATTACAAGAGGAATGGAGCTTGGATGGGAGAAGCTTCTTTTTGATGTGATTGTATACACAAAGAGAGAGAGAGACACACACAGCACACATGTACACATTAGGAATAAATAACAGGATATATTTTCTAAACACATTTTAAAAATTAAAGTAACCAAGAAACACACTGGTTCCTTATTTTATCCATAAATGAGTGGCATCAAATTCTCCATGTCCTAACGGCATCTTTATTTGCACAAACGTCTCCGCTTATAAACAGAGACTTTTCCAAATACTATCCATATTTCTCAGCACTTCCAATTGCTTTCTATAGTTACAGAAGCAAACAAGCACATAAAAACGGAGAGGGTATTGCTGTACAAATGGCAATTGTAACTGAATCACAGGCATTTTGGAAGATTATCAAAAATATCACCGCCAGCTTGGAATACCTTGCTAAAACATCCCCTGTGAACACCTTCTGTCACTGCATAGGGATCTCTGCAATGTTTTCCTGTTTAGAATCACTGCAAATGTTCAGTTCTGCATAAAAGACTTATGACTATAATTGAGCCTGCCCATTATGGTCTTAAATTGTGACAGCCATAAATCAGGTCATCACATGACTAATTTTTTTTTTTTGCAGCAGTCATTAAGCCAATGCCACAGTCATTAAGCAAATCCCATGGTTGTGAAATGAACCTATGGGTGCTTAATGGAGCATTTTTGCCGAAAACTGGATGTCAATGGCAGTTTTCGGTAAAAACTTCAAAAATTGCGGCCACATGACCACAGGGAATTGCAAACAGCTGTAAATACAAACTGGTTGCCAAGCCTCTAAAATGTGGTCACATGATTTCAGGGGAGGGGACTATTGGAACTTTGAAACCGGGTCACAAGTACCTTTGGGGGGGCGCAAGGTCTGTTGTAACTTGAAACAGTCGCTAAGTGACAAGCCATAAGTCAAGGACTATCTGCATTTCCGAAAGTATGAGGTAGGGAGCAGACTTGTTATTCAGCAGGTTCTGACCTGTTCTAAAGAACCAGTAGCAGAAATTGTGAGTAGTTCGGAGAACCGGCAAATACCACCTCTGACTGGCTCTGTCCCCATCTATTCTTTGCCTCCCGAGTCCCAGCTGATCGTCTGGGTCTCCTTTTGTTCCCCTGCACAGGAGAACGGAGCTGGAAAGCAAGTTAGTGGGGTGGGGAGGGAATGGGATTTTGCAGTAACTTTCCCCCAGGAGTGGGGAGGGAATGCCACGCCCACCAAGCCATGCCCCCCAAGCTACACCTGCAGAACCAGTAGCAAAAAATTGAATCTCACCACTGGCAGGGATATTCTGTTATCAAACTTGCCTTGCCTACATTAGCAAATTTTTACTGGAATATTATTATTTGCTATAGATGATCTGAGAAAAGTATTAAGAATTGTAGGTTTTAGGCTATTGGTCATGAAAGAGTTAGAACGCCCTGTCATCCTCAAGAACCAGACATGTTTAAATAGAAGCTTCTTGCTGCTGTTTTTTAACATTAAAATAGAAATTTGTATGCCATGTTTCCTGCTGTTCATGTAAAGCCCTAAGAAGCATGGAGACTGGAACATGACAGTCACTGGAGCAATTAGTGCACAGAAGATACCTTGAATTAACTAGTTATAGGAACAATTTAACTGGTTAATCAGTATCCCTGCCTTCATAATTTCAAAGCTGAATGTTCATCCCAGAACCAATTATAAGGATACTGTAAATTAATTATTGTTTACTTACTGCATATCGCTGAATGCCCCAGTCCTAGCTAATGATTTTCAAATATTCTGCCTTTCAACATGTTTTTTTCTTAAGCTGGGCCATAGTTTCCCAAGATCAAAAGTCCCAGTTCAATATGCCTTTTAATATTGCAACTGAATTTTGTAATTCTTCAAAATAAATCAGCAGATTGGTCTGAAGCTTTCTGTCGTCACTAACAGAAGCTAAAGGAATCAATGGGGATAAAGGAAAAAAGCAGAGGTTGGGGCATATGATCACCAGTTCTGTTTTTCAGGCCAGCTGTTTCAGGTGGTCACTTCCATTTTTAACTATATATCCTGATAAAATTGGGAAAAAAAGTTTTTTAACATTATATAAAATGATCTTAGAATAGAATTTGATGTTCTCATAATATGCTTTGTTTTATTTTGGTTTACTTTGCTGATGATGTAATTATTCAGATTAACTATTATTCACCACAATGTATAAACTCATTCACTATTACATTTAACAAATCAAGATTATACAAGCTTAGAATAATACATGGTGTATTTAACCAACAGTGAGTTGGTTTAGAGAATGCTAAGGTAATTGTTTTGAAATAGCTACTAAACGTAGTTAAGCCCATGTCACACTGCACCAATGGATGGAAAGAGGAAGTAAAACGGAGGGACATCCATCCGTTGGTTAACGCGATTCATCCGTTCTGTACTCACTGCCTCCGTTTTTCATCCTCTCTATCCATCCAGCATCCGTCAACTGAGGTTCCATCTGCTCAAAAAGTTTGAAGCTGCTCTAAACTTTTTGAGCGGAAAATGTATCCAAACGTGTCCGTTCTGGCATATCCGCAACGCATATGGTGGAACATCCGTTCTACCATCTGTCGTCATCCGTTAACGCGTCGTTCCGCTATAATCCTAGGCATCCGCTGCGCATCCAGCGCAACTCAAATCCGCTCCATGGAAAATGGATTCACAGGGAGGAAGCGAAACGACGTGCGGAACGGACGCCGCAGCGGTTTAGTAGCATGGACAGTGAAGGATGAAAACGGATGCAGAATCGGACAAATAGACCAGAAGCATTAAAAAGTTGGAACAACGTTCGCAGAGGTGGACCATCTCGGTATTTAAGGATTTCTCAGGATGCTAGAGATGGCAAAGGATGCTAGTGGAACACCATATATGCCTAATAAAAAGGCCGGAACTCACCTGCAATCTTAGAGTTTCAGTAACCAGCAGCCCATGTGCAGACCTCTGCCAGCCTTTCCTCTGGCTCTTCCTCTCCACAGCATCCATGTCATGTCAACCAGTGAGGCATAACACGCGCTTTTGGTGGCAGCCACCATCGTTCTGCAAACAGTGCGAAGCCATCTACAGGCTCTTCTGGTGTCTATACGGGAAGAAAAGGAGGCGGCCAAGAAGCGCTGGGTCGAAGATGGATCGGGAGAGGAAGCAGAGTAGGAGCTGTACAACAAGCTGATGGATAAGGAAGAAGACTCGCATTCCAGAACTTCATGAGGATTGCCTCCAGCCATGTTGAGAAGTTGGTGGCGTCCTGAGCACCCAGGTTGACTGCAGGCAAAACACCAACTTCCGGCCCAGCTCTGGACGCCTGGGGCTCAAGATGCACTGACTGCTGCTCCACCTGGCCTCACAGGGACACGCTCCGGAGCATCAGACGGCTGGACGGGTGCACACACACGACCCATCACGCATTGTGGTCAGAAGAAGTGTGCAGGCCATCATTCGAAGAATACCTCTGGAGAGACTCCTCCAGTGCCCCTCCACGAGAAAGGATGGAAGAAAGTTGCGAGCAGTGGTATCGAAGTGAATTTGACCCACACTGTTGGAGCCATAGATGGCTAAGACGTGGCCTGCAAAGCTGCCAGCCAAGTCGGGGTCCACTTATTTCACTACAAGGGCTTCTTCAGCCATCATCCTCTTTGGCCATGGTCGAATGCTGACTAACAAGTTATGTAACATCGATGCCTTCAGGCAACTGGTGTCAGCTTAGATGCCCAGGTATAGCAACGCCAGTCCCATCAAGGAGGGGGCTGAATGCAACCTCATCATGGGCTTCTCCAGATCAGACCCCTGGCCCACGAAACTCAAGATGGCCCACTTCGATCGTGGGAGATGAACGCCTTCTTCCCTCAAAACCTACCTCATAAGCCTACACGTTCCCAGACTCCTCACCGTGAAGAGAAGATCTTCAACTACAGGCTGTCCTAGGGAGCCGGGTGTGAGAACGCCTTTGTGGCATCCTGGCAACAGTTCCCGGTAACTTCCACCACCATGCAGCATCCCAGAGCCGTGAGAAGGATCGTGGAAGCTTGCTGCATCTGCACAATCTCATGTGGCACCAGCTACCCAGTGTTGCAGAATAGGCTCGTGACGCTCCAACAAGGCAATGGGGACATGGAGCCTGGGGAATGGAGGCAAGGGCCAAACCTGATAGACACTAAGAGATGTGCAACAGAGCTTCATGTGAAGGAAGAAGTAGCGCAACCACTGAGACACTGGTGCAACTCCCCAGCTGGAGCAGTGGAGTGGCAAGACAGGATGATAGATGATTAATGGATGCTTCCTTCCGCGCTGTGTCTCATCACACTGATGAGATTGGGCTTCTGTATGTTGGGTGGGCCGGCAATGAACAGGGCATTTAATAAAGGTTGTGTTTATGTTGACATGTGTGGATGAATGATTACATTGTGATTTTGATAATAAAGGGCCAGAGGTGTGGCACCTGGGAGTGTGGACCATACAGTCCCACTATGCTTGCACTGGAGGTTTATCTATCCCACAACTATTACCATCCAAAGGTATCCCTGCCCATCCCACAGGTCTCCTGCCCATTCCCACAGCTATTACCATCCCACAGCTATTACCCATATCCACAGGTATCCCTGCCCATCCCACAGCTATCCTTACCCATCCCACAAGCATGCAAGGGCTTAAACCATTCTAAAAGTTTCCCACAAAGACTTTATGACAAAATAAATGAAGCAAGTGTGTGAAGCAAAGATATCTTTATTAAAACACGCTGTAAAGAAAAATGACCCAAGTCAAGTGTCCAAAGCAAAAGTCAGCGGGTAGCCACCCAGTCTCTGGCACTCTTCTTGGTCATCTAGGCGTGGCCAATCTAAGGGGTGAAGGGTCCAGTGCTGTGCAGGTGGCTGCTGCTGGAGTGCTGAGTCCGTAGGCGCCACTGGGGTGCCTGGCCCCGAGAGGACAACAGGGGACGGTGTGTTGAGGAAAGCTCTCAGACAGCTGGCTCAGTCCCGTGATGTTTGAGAGCCCCTTCCTCCATGACATGGGTTGTCAGCCCAATACCGATGACAGATGTACTGAGCCGGGCTTGGCTGTGGGGTGGAGGAAGGAGCGTGTAGTGGGGCTGTCTGGTCTGCAGCTGGATGGGACTGGCATCGTGGGCATCAGTGGCATGGGTGGTATTGGTGGCGTGGGTGGCATTGGTGGGAAAAACATCAGTGGCACTGTGGCGTCCGATGTACCTGTGCCTGGACTGGGAAGGGCTGCTGTGCTGCTGGAACTCCTGGTAGCCGTAGCCTTGGTAGGGGAGGGCCTGTGGAAAGCCTTGGAAGGCAGTGACATCACCTGGGGTGGAGGAGACCAGGCCTGGACTGGGTGGGAGCAGGTCACCTCTTGGTCTGGAGGGTTTTGAAGAAGATCGGTGATCCTGTCCTTCACCACCTGGTACTGGGCTTCCGCCCATTTCCGTGGGTTCCTGGTTGACATAGGTTGAGAAGGGCTTGCGGTTGGAGGATGAGAGTCGATGTGTACCAGCTGAGAGAGGAGATCTACGCTGCTCGTGATGGTGTCCCTGATCTCCAGCAGGACAGTGTGGCTCTGCCCCTCCGGTCTGCCTCTCTGCCTTTCTGTGGAGGTGGAGCTGGGGGTGGATGCAGGTTAGCTGTGTGGAAGTGCCCGTCTCCTGTGTCAGGGGGTCCTCCACGCACTCCGCCACGTAAGTAACAGCTGTCAGGAGGGGTTCCCGTCATGGCACGCTCTACAGATACCTGCCTGGACACAGGAGCTGACTTTTTGCCAGAGAAGGACTTGCTCTCAGCAGGCTGCCTGAGAGAGAGGTTGTGAGAAGGGCTGCTCCTCAGTGGCGGATCTCACCCTCCAGGAAGCTGCACTTTGGCCATACACGTAGGTCTCCCGGTCGTCAGCTGACACTGGGCCTGGACAGATTTTCTTGCGGTGCAGCTTCCCGTACACGGTGTGCATGTGCTTCACCACGCCGAAGAGCACTTCTGAAGTGTAGCCAGGCTCTCTGCCTTCTCTCTCAAAGCTGCCTGCTTCTCTTTGGTGTCTCGATAGGCCTGTGTCCCTTCCGCCAAAGATATTCATTCTCCCTCAGCCACTCCAGCAACCTCCTCCTCAGTGTTCCTCTTTGATTGTGGTTGCTCCTCTCGCGTTCACCGCAATCTGCTCTCTTCCTCCCTTTGGCAGGCCATATGGGCCCTCATCAGAAGGGGCTTCGAAGGTTGTAGGGGCTGCTCCTCCACCCCACCACGCAGCCAGCAGCAACACAGAGCAAAAAGCAACAGCAGTCTAGCCATGCAACAGCAGTGAGCCAGCAGGACCAGGCACGCACCAGACAGGAGCACCACAGGACCAGGCAGACCAGGAGCAGGACCACGAGAAGCACCAGCAGACAGTCAGACCAGGAGCAGTGCCAGCAGGCAGTAAGCAACCAGAGAAAGCACCAGCACAAGGAAGCAGTTGCCAGCAAGCGTAAGCACCAGCAGAACACCACCACCAGGTGACGCAGTGCCAGCAGAGTTTAACACCAGCACGAAGCCACGCCAGCCAACCAGAGGAGGCACCAACAGATGCAACCGACAGAAGCATCTCACACACCTCCAGAAGTAGCATCAGCAGAAGCACCAAGTACCTGAAGAAGCGACGCTGGGCAGCAAGAAGCCTACGCAGAAGCAGAGTCAGGGCCAGGGGGGTGGGGAGGGTGCCCTTGTCCCTCTTGCCAGGGCTGGCAACAGATGGCAGAGGCTTCCGTTTTCTTTCCCATGCGTTGTTGGCGGTTGCTGGCTGGCTGGCTGCGCGGGCTGCAGCTTGTGTCTGAAGCAGGTCTTTTCCTCTGGAATGGTGACTGCTTACGAGCTGCTTCCTTTATATCCGCGGGCTGACACAATACATCCTCCCCGTCATGCGCAGTGAACGCTAGGCATGCGCTAAGCTTCCGCTCTGCATCCACTTCATCTGCTCGGCATCCGTTTCTGCATGTGCTCTTTCTGTTCTGCGGTCGCGTTTCGCTGTGCTCCCCGGAAGCTTTGCGATGTGCCATCCGCTTCCAATCCACCCTACGCGTCCTCCCCTGCATCGTTCCTTTTCGTGTTGTCCGCTACTGGTTATGCAAATTCGGGGCACTTTTGAGGAATGGATAAAACGGATGGAACATTTTGCTCGTCTGCTGTGTCCTTTTTACAAATGTTTTGCATCCGTCGGCCAGTGTGACAGGGCCTTTAGTATTACTTGAATTTATACATCGTTTGTGTCATTTATTCAGTCTACTTTTACATTTATTTTATCCTTTAATTAAATGGATATGCTATATATTCATCCAGTATATCCATGCTATGCTTTGACATTTCCATGCTGAAAAAATATCAACTTAGAAGTTTAAAAATGAATGAATTAATTAATTAATGAAAAAAATTATACTTTCTTTTTAGTAGTCTCAGAACCAGTGATAAAAACTTCACAATGATCCTTGGGGATAGATAAGCTTTGGATTCCTTGTACTATATCATATGTACATAGATTATTTATTATCTCTTTCTCTTAATATCATAAGCCCATATCAATCTACTTAAAGATATCTTGCAGGTGAAGGATGGATGGATTCCTTGGAGAGAAAGAAAATGGAAACATTTAACAGAGAGAGAGATGGGAAAAGAATAATAAGCATGAACAGATGGAGATTTGCTGTTTATACAACTATACAAGTGTCAACAATAATGCAACTCAGAAGTCTTACAATAAACAAAGTGTAAAAGTTAGCAGATCTAGAGACCTGATATCTCATTTGCTGGTCTCAGTCCTATGACTAAAATATGAAAATAATGGCAAATCCCTGGGTCAGGGGATGAAAGAGGATCAAATTGTACAGCCTAGGGACCACCTTTCCCTCGTATCTGTTTTTCATTCTCCACCAGCTCCCAAGAATAAATAGGCTGCCTTATTTTGCCTTGTGATGTCCCACAGTTGTTTCTGATGGTGGTCTTTGCCATATTGTGCCTGATGCTCTCAAACTGAGGAATATTGTGCCCTAGTCAAGGTGGTTTTCAGCAAGAAAGCTTTAACATTAGGTTCTTTGTTAAATGCCTGCAATCAAAACCATTATTCTCACAAAATTCTCTTTAGAAAATGTTATTAAGAAAGATAGAAATGAGGTCACAAGAATTCCAGCAACTGAACTATTTACCATTTGGAACTATTATATCCCCCATTTATCTTAGGGTATTAACTTTTTTTAAAATTTTATTTCCTAAAGCTTTCCAGTATCTAATGAGGAAGCAGGTTTTTCTGGTGAAAAGAAGAAGCTGACAAGCAGCATTACTTAAAGACCTTCTGAATTTTTATCAGTCTGGGAATCAACCATTTACACCTATAGACATGAACTCAATCACTAATATCCAGAGGCAAATTACAATATTTCTTGTAATGGAAATAACAAACACCCACCCATCTTTATCCAAATTTGTCTACTTTAATTTTAAACACATGCCAATTGGCTATAATTTCATCTCAATCTAGCAAATTCCACAGCTAAACTTCCATGTGGGAAGTAGTTATTTCTTTTATCTAATTTCACATTTCCATCATTCAAATTTATGGCTCATTCAGTTGTCTCAAAGAGAGAGGGAAAATAATTTTCTTCTTCCTCCATAAAGCACATTCTCCACAACAGTACCAATAATGATAAATATTATTTGATATGATTCATAATGATGATTAATGAATGGCTATGATTGATAGGATTGTGATAAACTGTGTTAAAAGCTTCTGAAAAGATACACTCAAATGGTTACACCTCTTCCCTTCTCTCATTAAACCAACATCTTTTGTTGAAACCATAAATGCATTCTGATGGGGAAGGACAGATGGACATAGCCACTAATATGTGTCCTCACCATGTTCTAATTTGTCTCTTTGAATAAGGAGATGGCAGCTAAAACAAACACAGTCAATAACTTAAATGAGCAAGATAATATTTGTCTACTTCCACCTAACAAAATGGCTGCCTGACGCAGATAGTGCTAGAGACCTCAGATGCAGTACAGTTTAGTTATATTGATGGAAAAGGCCTTCTGCCAATCTATGAAGATTTTTGAAGCCTCTCTTATTATAACCTCCTAATTACATTCAAATCAAGCATGCTTTGCAATACACACACCTACCAACAAAACTTCTAGGAGCTATGTGATATTTCAGAACATCAGCCAAGCTAATGAGTCTATGTACTTCACATGCAGATTATTCCACCAACTGATTTTGCTGTTTTTAAAAATCTTTAGAAAAGTTTATTACCTTTGCCATCTTAAAGGGCAAATGATATTTAAACTAATAATTGTATCTCAGATGCATGCGGGAATGCACATGAAATAATGATCGGCAGCCTTGATATTGGTATTAGTTTACCTAATGAGATTTCCTGAATTAATATAATTGGCTATAAAATTAGACCGCATCTCAATGAACACTTTAAGTTCACCAGCACAAAACTTCCCACTGGATTATTATTTGCAGGCTTGTCAATCAGGTGCTCACCATTCCTTTAAAGTTTAAGCCTTATTAACCTACACACTGGATTTGACTGATGATAGGCCGTAACAAACAAAGAGAACCCAATCTCAGGTTCCAAATCCTGTCATCCCAGTTCAGAGGGTCTCCACAAACCCTCTTGAAAGAGATGAAAGGATCACTCAAATGTCTAATTATTCAGACATACAAGCTATGAGGGGGGGGGTGCTTTTTATATAATGTTTGCAGAGTTCCCCGAGGAATGGAATATCTTTCTTTTTTCCTTTTCGGGTAATTGCTGTGTATCAATCTCAACACAAAGCTAGTATTGGCTCTGAAGACCTGGCCTTCATGGGCAGTGTCAAATACATGCTGGGAACACCATATGCAAGATCTGGGTTTAACCCACAGTTGGCAAAAGCAGCAGGATTCAAGCTGAGCCATGCCAAGGTTGCCCAGATACAGGCAGAAAATGGAATTGTTTTAGATGCCTAGCAGCTATTTAGAGAACTTGAAAAATTTGTAAACATCAAAGTCCAAAAAGGGTATACCTTGGTATTTAATACCTTGGTATTCCTTGGTAAAAGGAAATACCTTTGTATTACAATGATATGGTTAATTTTTTGGGGGGGGGGATTTTATAATAGCATGATTCAATTTATGTATTGTAAGGTCCATGTTGATGGTCACTTGATTCTTTGCATCCCTCTCATTAATTCAATAGAATCAACCCAGAATTTTTGATATCCAGGACTTGATTCTAGCTGGTTCTATCTCAGAAGAATCTCAGAATCTGTTTAAGAAGAGATGAGACAATATTTTGTCTGGAAGAGTATAGGGTCTCCTGATTGAGTAGGAGACTTCCAACTCTGAAATTCTATATTCAGCTCTTCGTAGACGTCTCAGATTGTACCTTTTCTATACTTCTCATAATTTAATGGAATTGTGGACAGTTAGTAAAATAAATTTCAATATGCTTCTATGGGCATTAATGTGCCCATGGATACTTCCTTTGGGAGATCCATCAGCCCTGTACCACTTCAAACAAAATTAAAAGGAAAGCATCAATCTCCAGAATCATTTTTGTTTCCGGCAATACCTAGATGAAAAGCCTTTGTATTCAAAGTAGCCTCCTTTAAAAATTCAAATGATGGATTGGTATAGTCTGGTGTAAATGTATCCTCCTAGTCAAGGGAAAAAAAACTCAGCATAAGTATAGTCTGGTGTAAATGTATCCTCTTACTCGGGGGGAACAGCATAAGTAAGATGCTCACCAATCTGCCCTTTATCATTTTGGCAGCCATGTGACTGGACTAAGGTCCTTTGGTTGCCTCATGTTAAATAATTGATAGACCTTCAAAGATAAATTTTGAAAGCTGAATCAAATGGAATGAATTAGATGCTCAAAATGACATTCTGATAGGTTGGCATCTGATGGGACAGTTTCTTCTTCCTGCCACTTCCACCTTGTATCAATCACCACTGTTCATCATTCTTAATGTGGTTTGAACATGCTACTATTAGCCCAGAGACTGGCTAGAGTCACTCCAGATTTCACAGGCCATGCTAGCTGACCCAGTGTGTCCAATACTAATGAAAGCCTCTTTGTTATGAAGGGACCACAGACAATTCCTTAACTGAGTTCATGGTCTGAAAAAGAAATGCAGTTGACAAGTTTGCTCTTAAACCTTACTCCTTAAGGATATGGTGCTGTCTGAAACAGTCCATCCTTCAGTCTGCTTTTATCAGGGCTGCTGCATTTCATTGTGCCTGGATCCTGCTGAGGATGACATTCTGTCGATTGTAGAGAAACATGGCTGGTCTGAAGCAGAACACTTTTGGACATTTTAATTGGAGTTCTTACTGAATTTTGAGAAGCCACTTAGAACACTTTCTTTGTGTGGCAGTCAAACATAAAATATATTTCATAGCTTCTGATAGATAGGTAAATATGCATTTAGAGATTGTGACACTGACATCAGTAGATGTGTATTGTCTAATTCAAAAGTTAGAGCTCACAAAGGAAGAATGGGGAATCATGCTAACCTTAGAAATGTCACATTTTGTTGCTTTTACTCTTATAGAGGCGGGACAAAGAGAAGTAGTCAGACTAAAAACAGCACAAGCATGGCATCTTGATGCAGCCCCTGCTCCTTTTCTATATGAGCCTCAATGTTGCATCCACTCCTGTGAAAACAGCAGAACTTGTGGTCCAATGGCCAAAAGCTGCTTTTGTCATTGAGATGAAAGCAATGAGACACTGCACCTATCTCTGCACCCAACAAACAGAATGGTTCTTCTGTTGCCAGGGTAAGACAAACCCAGACCAGAGTCCCAAGGCAATCTGAAATTGGAATGTTTGTAGATACATAAAAGAGTAAAGGCCCTGTCAAACTGCCCAACGGATGCAAAACGCACACAATGGACGAGCAAAATGTTCCATCTGTTGTTATCCGCTCTCAGAAGGGGCAAAAAGTTTGCATAACCGGAGCGGATAACACGGACACGGGGAGGGATGCAGGGCGGATGGAAAGCGGATGCGGAACGGAAGCCTAGCGGATGGAAGCAGATGGGACGCGGATGGCACATCCGCAGGGGCTCCGGGGGGTCTCAGCAAAGCGGACTCGAAACGTATACAGGCGGATGCAGACACGGATGCAGCGGATGAAGCGGATGCACAGCAGAAGCCTAGCGGATGCCTGGCATTAATTGCGCATGCAGGGGGGATGCCATTGCGCAAGCCCCCGGATATAAAGGGAAGCAGTTCGCACGTGGCCAGCATTTGGAGGAAAGATGCTGCCAGGATACATCGAGTCCTTGCTGCCCCTGCCTGCATGCCTGCCTGCAAGCCTTGCTGCCAGCCTTTCCTGCCAGCCTGCCTCCAAGCCTCCTGGCCAGCCTCCCTGCCAGCCTTGCTGCCACCTGCCTGCCAAGCCTCCTTGCAGCCAGTCTGCCTGCCAGCTGTGGCCTGCCTGCTTGCCAGCCTTGCTGCCTGCCTGCCTGCCTGCCTGCCAGGCCTTGTGCCAGGGCTTCCTGCCCAGCCTTGGTGCCAGGCTTCCTGCCAGCTCTCGGTGCCAGCTTCCTGCCAGGCTTCCTGCCAGGTTTGGTTGCCAGGCTTCCTGCCAGGCTTCCTGCCAGCCTTGATTGCCTGCCAGCCTCCCTGCCAGCCAGCAATCCCACACCATGGGGAAGAAGCGAAAGTCTCAGCACCCTGCCACCATCCCTGGCAAGAGGGACAGGGCCACCCTCCCGCCCCCTGTCCTCGACTTTGCTTCTGCTGGGGCTTCTGCTTCTCGGCTCACTCTTCTGGTGCTGGAGCTTCTGCTGAAGCTCCTCCTGGCAGTGGTGCTCTGCTGCGTACTCCTGCAAGCTGCTTCCCTGGCAGTGGTGCTTCTGCTGGCTGCGTACTCTGCTGAAGCTGCTCCTGGTCCTGCTCGTCCTGCTCGTGCTCCTGGACTTGCTTGTATCGCTCGTGCTCCTGGTCTTGCTCATCCTGTTCATCCTGCTGGTGCTGCTGGTGCTGCTGGCTGCTGGTGCTGCTGGGGCTCCTGGTGATTACTCTGCTGCTGCTGATCCTGGTCCTGCTGATCCTGCTGACCTCTGCTGCTGCTGCTGTGATCATGAATGATCATCCTGCTGCTGCTGCTGCTGATGATGATGATGATTTGATCGCTGCGTGGTGATGATGATGATGGATGATGATGATGATCCTGCTGAGTGCTGCTGGTGCTGGTGGTGTGAGGAGGCAGCCCCTACACCTGGGAGCCCCTCTGATGAGGGCCCATCTGGTTCTGGCAAAGGGAGGAAGAGGCGTATGTGGGGACAGGAGAGGAGGCAACACTTCTTGAGGAGGAACACGAGGATGAGGTGCTGGAGTGGCTGAAGATAGAGAATGACTATCTGTCGGCGGAAGGGACATCGGCTGTACAGGGACACCAAGCAGAAGCAGGCTGCTTGAGAGAGAGGGCAGAGAGTATGGTGTACACTTCAGAGTGCTCTTGGCTGTGGTGGAAACATATGCACACCTGGTACGGGAAGCTGCACCTGGAGAGAAAACTGGCCAGGCCACAGTTAAGCTGGCGGACAGAGAGACCTACGTCATGGCCAGGTGCAGCTTCCTGAGGGTAGATCCGCCACTGAGGAGCACCAGGAGCCCCTCTGTCTACCCCTCTCTCCCGGCAGCCTGCTGCGACCGCAGTCCTCTTCCGGCCGAGAGTCAGTCCCTGTCTCCAGGCAGTTTCTGTGAGCGTGCCACGGTGGAGAACCCCGCGGACAGCTTTGTTGCTGGGGTGCAGCGCGTGGAGGACTCCCTGGTGTGGTGGGAGAGAGGAGACATCGAGTCCACCACATGTCGTAGCCGCATCCACCCCCAGCCAGCTCTGCCTCCACAGAAGCAGAGAGCCAGCAGCAGGAGGGGCAGAGCCACACTTCCTGCTGGAGATCAGGGACACCATCCCGCACCCAGTATAGACTGCCCTCTCTCAGCTAGTCACGCACCGGACTCTCCTTCCTCCAAGCACAAGCCCTTCCTCATCTATGTCAACCAGACCCTCAAGAACATGGGACAGTACCAAGGTGGTGAAGGCGGGATCACGGAGCTGCTTCACAACCCTCCAGACCCAGAGGCTGCTACCCGTCCAGGTCTGCTCCTCCACCTCCACCCGAGGTGATGTCCCTCCCATTCCAAGGCTTCCCTAGCCCCTCACCCTACCAGGCTACGGCTACCAGGAGGTCCAGCAGCACAGGCAGCAGCCCTTCCCAGCCCAGGCACAGAGTCATCGGGCGACCACCGTTGCCACCGGTTCCACTGATGCCACCGATGCAGCCACGCAAATGAGCCCCGATGCTAGCGATGCCACCACACACGATGCACCACGGCTCCGTCCTCACCCAGCTGCAGACCAGACAGTCCCCACTACATTACTCCTCCTCCCCCACAGCCAAGCCCGGCCAGTACATCTGTCATACAGTACTGGGGCTGACACCCCATGGCATTGGAGGAAGGACTCTCAGCATCGCGGGTCTGAGCCAGCTGTCTGAGAGCTTTTCAACACTCAACTACAGGGGCCGTCCCCTGTTGTCCTCTCGGCGGGCCAGGCACCCCAATGACGATACAGACTAGCATTCCCAGCACCACCCCCTCCACAGCACCTGACCCTTCACCCCTGAGATTGGGCACACTCCAAATGACGCTATATAGAGGTGCCAGAGACTGGGTAGCTGGCTACCTTGTGGAGTTTATTTGGACACTTTGACTTGGGTCATTTTTGTTTTACAGCTGTTGTTCAATAAAGTTTTATCCTTTGATTTCACACACTTGCTTTCATTTCTTTTTTTTAATAAAGTCTTTGTGGAAACTTAGAAATGGTTTAAGCCTTTTTCTTGCTTTTGGGATGGGTTAAGATAGCAGTGGGGTGGGCAGAGATACTCCATTTGGGATGGGTAATAGCTGTGGATGGGTAAGGATAGCAGTGGGACGATAAGCCTCCAGTGCAAGCATAGTGGGACTGTATGGTCCACCCTCCTCCGGTGCCACACCTATGGCCCTTTATTATCAAATAATAATGTAATAATCACTCCACACGATATCAACACAAACAAACTCTTTATTAAACGTCCTGTTCATTGTAGGCCCACCCAACATTCATGCCCCAATCTCATCAGTGTGATGAGACAGGCTGAAGGAGCATCCATTATCATCATTATCATCCTGTCTTGCCAACTCCACTGCTCCAGCTGGGGAGTTGCACGCAGCCTTCTACAGGAGGTTGCGCTGCTTCTCCCTTCACGTGAGGCTCTGTTGGGGCCTTGCACATCCTCGAGTGGTCATATCAGGTTTTCGCCCCTATGGCCCTTCCATTCCCAAGGCTCACATGTCCCCATCTGCCTTGTTGGAGGTCCACGAGCCTATTTCTGCAACACTGGGTACAGGGTGGCACATGAGAATGTGCAGGATGCAGCGAAGCTTCCACGATCCTTCTCACGGTCTCTGGGCGACTGCTGCATGGTGGTGAGACAGTCAAGTCCGGGGAACCTGTTGGCCAGGATGGCCAAAGGCGTATTCACCCACCTCGGCTTGCCCGACAAGCCTGGTAGTTGAAGATCTTCTCTTCACCGGGTGAGGAGTCTGGAAGTGTAGGGCTTCATGAGGTAGGTTCTCGAGGAGAGAGGCGTCATCTCCACGATCGAAGTAGGGCAGCATCTTAGTTTCGTTGGGCCAGGGGTGCTGGCATTCTGGGAAGCACCAGATGAGCGTGCATTCCAGCCCCTCCTTGAAGGTGACTGGCGTGTATACCCTGGGCTGCCCGTTGTCGGATTTCTCGAGTGCCAGGCTGTGTTTTTATGGTCGTGGGTTCGATTCAGTTGGTGCTCTTGAAGCATCGATGTACATGAACTTGTAGTCAGCATCGACCATGGCAAAGAGGATGATGCTGAAGAACCTCTTGTAGTTGAAATAAGTGGACCCACGACTTGCGTTGGCTGCTGGCACGTTTGCCGGCAGACGTGTTGCCATCTATGGTTCCAACAGTGTGGGGGAAGTTCACTCTGATACCACTGCTGTTGCAACTTTCTCCACTTCCTTCATGCAAGTGAGGGGCACGGAGGAGCTCGTCCAGGTACTTCTGATGATGGCCTGCACTAAACTTCTTGACGCGACATGCTGATGGTGTTGTGTGGCACCCTCGATCCGTCACTGCATTGCTCCTGGAGGTGGTCCCTGAAGGCCAGGTGGCAGCAGAGTCAGTGCCACCCTTGAGGCCCAGGGTCCAGGGCTGGGCCCGAAGTTGGTTTTGCCCTTGGTCAACCTGGGTGTTCAGGCACCTGCACCAACTTCGTTCAAACCTATGCTGGAGGCTTCCTCATGAAGGTTCTGGATGCCGATGTGTCTTCGTTCTGAGCTCCACCATCAGACTATGTTGTACAGCCCCATACTCTGCCTTTTCCCTGCCGATCATTTCAGGCCACCTCAGACGCTTTCTTGGCCGCCTTCCTTTCTTTCCGTAGTCAAGAGTTACAGAGCCTGTAGATGGCTGTCGCCACTGTTGCAGGAAGAATGGTGCTGCCAAAAGGACTGTGTTACGATCCACGGTTCGATCATGACTGGAATGCTGTGGAAGAGGAAAGAGGCAGATGAAGGCTGCAGAGGTCTGCACATCTGGGCCTGCTGGTCTGAAGTGAGATGCGAGAAGAAGTTGCTGCCGCCTTTTTATAGGCCAGTAATCAATGTGTCCCTTTGCGAGATCCTCTAGGGCACTCCTCCTAGCATCCTGTAGACATCCTTAATATCTGATTGCGGGCGCTCGGTCCCTCTTGGAAGTTTTTTGCCGTTTAAAGAATGCTTTGTTCTGCTTGGCATCCATTACTGCATCCATTCCTGCATCCGGTCTTGCTTCTCCCTGCGTCCGTAGATGGTGCGAGTTGCACGGATGCGGAAGGATGCCGTAGCGGAAATAAGGGATGCGTAAACAGATGCAAGATGGATGCCTAGCGGGATGCAGAAGCGGACACATGTTGGATACATTTTCCACGCAAAAAGTTTTGGGCAGCCCAAAACAATTCTGAGCGGATGAAACGTCCAACTAACGGATGCCTGGTGGATAGAGAGGAAGCAAAACGGCAAGGCGAGTGAAGTACAGTTGCGTTAACCAACGGATGGCAAGCTTTTTGTCCGTTTTACATCCTCTTTGCATCCGTTGGTGCAGTGTGACATGGGCTTAAACTACACTGGTCAATCATATTTTAGCTAATTGGATTGTGTGAACCGAGCCCATGGGCTCAGTGTATAGTTCATTGTGTTGTGTGAAACCAGAAAATGAGGTGAACTCTGAGATTAGAGCCAAACTACACAAACTCAGACAAATAATATGTATGCATATGTGTGTAAAACACCCAGAGTCACTTTGAATAGTGAAATGGTCAGGATATTTAAATGAATAAACAAACAAACAAACATTACAGTGAACTGCTGATTCTAAAGGAAGTCATTCAACTTGTCTGCTGACAAGTACAAAATATTACACCCAGTTACATTTTTATGTCATTTGTCTGGAGATGGGTAAGAATGAAGGGAACATCCATGTGTTTCTCTTATGAAATACTTGTGTTTGCAGAGCATTGAATTCTAGAGTCTAAGTAGCACATTACCTCTGGCCTTACTGATCCTAATAGTCTCCATGGAAAGTGTGAATTTCCTCAAGGATCTCCCATTCTCCTCTTTCCTATCGTTAAATATCACAGGGGGAAAATAACAATGGTAAAGAAGCTATCTCTTATGCTGTTCATTACTTCTTTTCTCTCTCTTATCCAGGATGTGCCTGGGGAACTAACGGCTTACTAAGAACACATTACTGTAGTTTTCACTGGATCACTTCCTGATGCTTCTGCAAAGGTTGGCATTCTTAGGATATCTGATCTTTAGCTGCTGGTCATAATAAATCCCTCAAAAAAGCTTAAGGAATAGAATACAGAACCAATGTTGTTGAAAAGGAAGGGTACAAACAACTACTAAGTAGTGCCAAATGGTCTGAAACAAAAATCTTGAACTGGTAGATATATTTTTGCATGCCTCCAAAGGAAAAAGACAATTAAGTGACTGTAATAACTTTAAACTTAATTAGAATCCCTAACATACCTTAAAGATGGCCATTTTCTTGTTAAAGTCTTCTGATTTAAAAGAGGAAAGGGAAAACCTCAAAATGACTCTTAACTCAAGTGGGGATTTTCTATAGAAGTAATATAAACTCTCTTATCTTTGAAACTTAGATCAAAAAGTTCTCTAAGAAAAACTACTGTTTGAGGCATGAGCCTAGAGTCTACAAACACATATGGGGAATTGTTCTTGTAGGATGTTGAAGAATTTCCAAATATTTCCTTGCTTCTTTCAAGGAAATATTTGAAATATCGCCTTTTTGTAACGATTATTTCTTCTTCTTTTAAGAATGAACACTTGGAAAGTAACAATCAGTATTCCCATAAAGAGTTTTAAGACAAGTCTACAATGCCCCAGTACAAGGGACATGACAAGTATCAACTTTATAGTAAAGTGAATGGTCTATCTTAAAATTGTTGTAATAGATCTGGGCAAATTGAGGGAGGAATTGGAACTAGATCTGAATAGTTTTTAAGGACAACTGTTATGTCATTCCTTAATATTCCTATCATAGCAATAGCAATAATGCTTAGACTTATATAGAAATAGCACTTATACTGCTTCACAGCGCTTTACAGCCCTCTCTACACTATTGATAAAGTCAGCCTATTGCCCCCAACAATCCAGGTCCTCATTTTACCAATCTCAGAAGGATGGAAGGCTGAGTCAACCTTGAGCTGGTGAGGATTCAGCTCTTGGCAGTCAGGAGTACCAGCACTTTATAGCACTCTCTGAGTGGCTGACAATGTCAGCATGTCGCCCCCAACAATCTGGGTCCTCATTTTATCGACCTTGGAAGAATGGAAAGCTGAGTCTTCCTAAAGCCCCATCAGGATGAAATTCCAGGCTGTGGGCAGAGTTTGCCTGCAATACCACTTTCTAACCACTATATCACTAGGGCTCATAGCTATTTTACTTACAGTAAGTAGCACCCAAAGCATTAGAGATGAGAGTCAATAGATATTGTCTGATCAGCACAATTTTTCTAGAATTCCTTTCTAATGCAATAGGAATTCTTCTACCAGTAGATAGTTGTTTTAATGAATAATACTCCTTTTTTAATTGCTCTGAGAATGCCAATATTAGATTCTAAAATATAACCCTTCTTTCTCTGTTTTTCTAGACTGATTTTTTCCCCAGTTAGTAGCCCATCCTGTTCTTGTAATCATCTATATTTCATAATGCTTCTTTTTTCCCAAAGTATGTTGCTTTCCATGATCTTCATGTCAAGGAAAGTTATTCATGTAAATATCCATTTGATCTAAAGTTTAAAAAATAGATGGAGTGTAGATCAGCAACAATGGTAATCATTAATTGCTCTTGTTTCTCTCCAAGTTGTCCAAATGCTGTTTGGTCAAAAACTCTCCCAGCATTCTGGCCCCCATTGAAATGAATGGAATACAGCAGAATTCCAGAGAAGGTAAGATATTCTGATATATCTATTGGAGAGACTTGAGTAATGATACAAGCTGCTTACCTGTAAGTTTTAAAGTAGAGCAAGCAATGTTAGAGAAGTTCTAAAAGACACATGCAACTTGGAACAGAAGCAGAAAGACACTGCCACCTTCATATTTTACTTTGACCACTAAGGGAAGAGATGACAGTATAAGACAAGTTCTTACATTCAGTAGTTTTTCACCAGAAGAAAAAGCTGGGGTTATTATAGAATACTCTTTCTTACATTTGAGGAAACTATTTAAGGTCCAGCAGGTGTCAACTTCTTATTTGGTCAATATATCTGAACATAACATTCTCAATTCATTATTTATTGCTTTGTTCATTTTCCTCTACTCTTTCAAAACAAAAAAAAATGGTTCAGTTTTTCAAAGTGTCAAGTTTTCTGATGACCAATACAGCACCATCATTTTAAATATTATCAGAGAATATATTTTACAAAATTCAAGCAAGTATCTCAAAGAAACTATTAGTGGATTACAAAAACTGTAATCTGTATGAATGTACATGAGTAGATTTATTTCAATGATGGTGGACACTTAATTTCATATTAAATGAGAATCAAGAAGCATGTTTGCGTCTTTCATGTAAAGCTGAGCCTTTAATATATTGACGTCTGAATCGGACCATGGTCCATGACACCAACCTATTCTTTTGAGGAAATGCGAAAAAGCTTGAAACTTTCTAACTTTGCTGTAGCTGACGTAATTTTATATTCAGCGTGAGTTCTCTCATATTGCTAACAAAGCAGAAGGGCTTTGTGCTAATCGGTTCCTATTTGCTCTTAAAGTAATGGGAGATGACCAGTCCATTTTGAGGATCTGGAAGCAGAAACAGCCTCCTTCACCCAATTTGTTCCTTGTACACATACAGAGAGAGAGTGGGAGGGAGGCAGGGAGGGAGAGGGAGAGAGAGAGAGACAGAGACAGACAGACAGACACACACGCACACATACACACACAGAGAGAGTTTTTTTTTTTTTGATATATCAAACTTCTTAACCTCCCATTTCCCTCATAGATGGAGGCATACNGAGAGTTTTTTTTTTTTTGATATATCAAACTTCTTAACCTCCCATTTCCCTCATAGATGGAGGCATACCTCTAGAGGCATGTCAGAAACCAGATCAAACCAATTCTTGAACTTGGAATTAAGGGAACAATTGTCTTTTCTTTGCTCTCCTCCCCCTCCCTCCCCCCCAAAACCCAATATTTCTTATTTACCGAAAATGTAATGAGGGCATCAACTTCCACCATTTCCCATTTCACTTTTCCCCTCTCTCCATCTGCATATGCATGTTTTTAAGTGTTCCTTTAATCAGATCCTGCCTTCTCTTTGAATTGGAATTCTTCATCATATGGCACTAATTCAGGCCTGTAACATGAATAAGGCTTAGTATTTATCATACCTGCTCTGAAGGAAGTGCCTTTAAAAGGGAAAGCATCAAGGAATTCCCTGCCCTTCACTTTTTGCCTCAACCTTTCACCTTTTAATCAGGAGCTGTAACCTGAGGAGTTCACACAATGGAAAGTTAATTATGAGGTCATGAAGATGAAAGCATTGGACTTTCATTTCTAAAGGTCCCCTAAAATTATCTATGATTTACCTGCATGAAAGGATAGGAAGTTTCTAAAGATTATTTTTGGTTGAGCCAGGCTTTTCAAATCATTTAAATAACATTTCCAAATGGGAAGGCAAGGTTTTCAAAGAGCTCATTGATAAATTCATATGTAGATCAGAACTGTATTTTTTAAAAATTACTCATTTCTGTATATACATGTACATATGCTAAAACATAGAATATGATGTCAGGTTTGGTTCTTAGAGTCTGTTTTGCAGCTATAGATAATGCTCACCATCTTATCTAGGCAGTTAAAAGATTCCCAACATGCAGAGATCATGTAAATTATAAAACAGAAGTGTGATTGTTTTAGAAATGAAGCTATAAAGTATTGCCTTCAGTTCTGGCTGGCAACCCAAAGTTCCTTCTGGAGGTTTTAATAAATATGTTACAATTATTCCCTTTAAATAAAAATGAGTTGTTTTTTTCTAAGAAAGAGATGTTTTGCTACTCCGCTTTGGGGGGATCAGTTTCCATGGGAGGGAGAGGCTAGAAAGAAAGAAAAAAAATTCTCTTCAATTTTTTTTCTATCATGGTTGAAACAGTGTGCCATTTATATCATGGCAAGATAGCCTACCTTTCATTCCTCAAATACAAACGTGCAACTAAAAAGAATAAGCCAGTGCATTAAATGGCGTGTTTTAATATATTACTGGAGGAACATAATTCACTTTTCTATTATGGAGCCACTTTTGAAGAGAATTTGAAAGCTTCCACTGATTTAAAACGTACCATCTCATGTCCTAAGTAAGAGTAGCTGATTCAGCAGTTGTTACACCAATCTGCAGTTGCTATTATTGTTTTGCTTCTGAACCCAATTTCAAGTTATCACCTTTAAAGCTATCACTGTTCCAGGTAATCACCTGTATCTCTCTTAGAGACTGGGTATCGTGATAACTGTCTTTCCTGCCTAGATTTCACTCATGTTGTACTATCTTTGAGGAAATACATGTTGGATGTTCCTACTGTAGAACAGCAGAGGGGACAAGGTAGCTGGTTTTGGGACATTGTGTTTTGAGATAACCTGAGAAGACCCCTCAAAAATTATTATTCCACAAGGCAAATTCTCACAAGGGCTGCTTGGATTACAGATAGTCCTCAACAAACAACAGTTCATTTAGTGATTGTTCGATGTTATAGTGGCACTGAAAACAGTGACCTATGACCGTTTCTCACACTGAACAACTGTTGTGGCATCCCCATGGACACATGATCAAAATTCAGATGCTTGGCAACTGACTCATATTTATGACAGTTGTAGTGTCCTGGGCTCATGTGATCAACTTTTGCGAGCTTCTGATAAGCAAAGTCAATGGGAAAGCCAGATTTGCTTAACAACTGGGTTTTACTAACTTAATCACCTGCAGTGATTTGCTTAACAACCGTGGCAAGGAAGGTCATGAAATGGGGGCAAAACTCATTTAACAACAGTTTCACTTATTTTTTTTGGCTCAATTGTGGTCATAAATCAAGGAATACATGCATTGTTTACATTCATATGTGGGATTTTTTGAAAAAAAGTTGTAAATGGCCTTGAGTCCTTTATGGAAGTATGTGGTTTATAAATAATAGAATGAATGAATGAACAAATGAATGGATGACTGAAACATATACCAATTACATTGAGAATATATTGTATGTGGATTGCCTTTGAAGGTAACTTGAAAACTTTAGCTAGTAACAGGACACAACCATTCAATTTTTTAAAATTGCGGATTAGCAATAGGTCGATGTATTCCCAATTCTGCACTCACTATACTTTTTTTTATAGTATTTTGAGAGACATTTGTTTTAAAGTGCCCATTTCCATCTGTGTTACCTGAGGGATTACAGAGATTAAAATTTGCTTTCTCTGTCATAGTGCCTGTTTTATGAAGTGACTATCCTCCTGAGTATTCAGATGGCTTTGATCCTGTTCTGGAAGGCCTTGAAGACCTGGGCCTGGGATGGTAGTGGAATCTAGCGTGCATGTTTTTGGTATGTAGTCAGGATGGTTTTATTGGCTCTTCTTTAAACTGATTTTGTTGACTTATTATCTTTAATCCTGCCCTCATTCCACTGATTAGATGGGCAATTATATAAATGTTCCCTTCACATCCATAATAGAATAAATAAGACAGCATTTCAAAGCAAGCAATATCAATATTAAGCGCATATTATAAGCTTTAGTACAGAATAATCCTCATTTGCTTTAGTTTCAATTTTTTCAGCTTTAATGTCTAGCACTGCGTATAACTACAATTGTGTTCCTCCTGCAGAATGGTAGCATGGAATCTGCTCTCTCTGTGTGATCAGCAGTGACAACTCTAAATCTGACAGATACACCAGTCTGTGTCTGACAGATGGCTAGTAAAAGCTCATTTTTGACTTCCATAATTATTCCCTAGACATAAAGATTAGACTGCTAATCTTCTTTGAGGCCTCTTTTCAAAGGGACAAGATCAATAAGATTCACAATGCAGACCACTTTCAGGAAGGAAGGAAGAAAGAAAGATGAAAATAAATTTTTGGAGCTGTATATGAACTAAATCATTTCACAAATCTTCTTTGTAGCTTCTTTATCACCTTCTGCCCAGTTTGAAAGATATCAAACATATTAAACAGCAGTTTTCTCCAATCTCAGTGTCCTACTGTTGTATTTTCTTCAGTGATCTGAGGAACTGAAGATATATCTGAAGGACATCCAGGTTGAGAAAAGGTGATACACAGCATTGTTTATCCCTGCAGTGATAACTCTAGGTGCTTCCATAAAGCATCAATCATAAAAGAAGTGCAATGCTGTAGATGCCAGCTTGACATGTTGTTGCATACCTACCATTATTATTCTCAGGAAGATCTGAAAGGTGCATCTATTCTCCTTGAATTGTGAGTCGAACTTCAAGCAAAAAACAAACAAAAACCCAGTTGCACTGAAGTTTCTACTTCTTCTTCCCTTCAAGACAATGGGTTTGAAGTCCATTTTATATATTTTTGATATTGTGTATTCCCATACATTTTTACCAACATAAGTAAAAAGTTACAGTCACTTTAATAGGATATGGGTACATTGCTACCTTATAGCCTAAGGTAGTTTGCAATTCAGAATATGAAGGTGCTTTCTCACAACCAAAAGGTGTTTTCTCGCTTCGGTAGCAGTTATGCACTAATGTACATGTGTCCTCTACTGATTCATCCCCAGGAAGGTTGTAGAAAGGGTAGAGAAAGAAATTCATCCAGTTTGCTAACAGGTGAGTAGAGAAATGGCATTCTTGACATTTCTTCATTTTATTGCTTTTTCAGGGTGGGAGAAAAACTCTTGATGACTATGTGAGGAGAATGGCAATGCCACCTCTACAACCACAACACACACATACACACACACACACACACACACACAAACACAAGAATGGGGGAAGGGAGGAAAGATTATACAGCTTCTCAGCTTCAGAAAGGAAGGAGCCAAAAGGTGGATGAGTTGCCCCACTGCACAGCTACAAAGGAAATGCTGGAAAATGGTCTTCACAGCCAGTGAGCTCAAAGTTAATCAGTTGAGTTTGTAGTGACCTCTGGAAACTCAGCAGCGGTGAGGGTAAAAAAAAATGTGATACCAATCTCTGGTGGCCTGGGAATGACTTAATAATTCATAAGCTTTAATGCGGACCATCAAATAAACTCTTAAACACAAATAGGTATCAATTCAACATTTCTTTCCCCAGACTAACTTCTTATTCCCCATCGATAATGTGACCAAAGTTTTCATTGTGCTCAAACCAAAGTCTGAGGAGTCCATTCTAAAATTACCCAACATTAACCTGCAGTTTAATATCTGGTTTAGTCTAAGTAAGTTAGTAGCCAATTATTACTGGAATGATGCCGTATGCTTACATAAAATGCAGCTACAACATTGAGGCAGATTGATATGTTGCTTCTAGATTGGGGAAAACATTGTCTATTCAAATTCTTGGTTGTTTGTCTCAAAGTTCTTTTCTATTTTTTATCTGGATTGTTGCGTTCCAATGAACATGTGATGAATGAACATATGGGTTTTGTTCATATATGTTTGTGACTGTGGTATCTCTCAGTGTCTTTAGTGATTTCAGTGTTGTTCTTTGGATTGAGAGAGACTTTTCAAAAACGGTGTCCTTCCCTAGGTTGAGCTACTCTCTTTGCTCATCCTTGGATGTGCATTCTCTACTGACAGTCATCCCTCGTTGCCTGGGAGACCAGCCCCTCTGGCGCCATGCATCTTGCGCTCAACAATTCCCAACCAAGCACGGTGGCATAAGGAAGCTGTTCAAGTCTCAGGCCTGGATGGGATAAATCCCAGAGCCTCCCTTGGGGAGGCTTTTTCTGTGAGGCATGGAAGAGCTGCCTATGTTGCCTTCAGAAATCTCTCATCAATATACACAATTTAAAGAAACAGTTCCAAAGCAACACACAGTGCCAAGGGATGTGGGAAAAACTATTTTACCAACTGAAGAGAATACTGAGCACAAATCATGACATGATTTTTGTAAGAATTCACATATACAAAAAAGGATGGAAACTGTGTTTGTATACCGAAGATAAGATGATTATAAATGATACAAAAGTTAGCTGTAATTCCTGCACTTACTTGGAACTAAACCTTATCCTTTCAAAGTTCTAAATAAATATGTATAAGATTGCACTCAAAAACCTATTTCATCTTGATGGTTTTCTCTGATGCATCGACTGCGTGATATCACTTGAGAATAAACAGTGGCATCTTTAAAGTCTCCTCCTTTGTTTAAGAAGAGCTATCAGCCTAATGTCCAAAAGAAAATAAAGTGCAACCCGAAGTTGCCTCAGAACCCCATGAATGTACATTCCTTAAGATCTTTAGTTGGCAGAAAATCCTTCAAGTATAATTTGTGCTATTCTGGGAGTTGAGCTCTAAGCTGCCTTGGTAAGGAAGCTTATGAGTGGTGTTGTCTGTACAGATGTCCTCTAAGGCAGGGGTCTCCATCAGTGGTGGGATTCAATTCTTTTTACTACCGGTTCTGTGGGTATGGCTTTGTGGGCCTGACAAAGGATACTTGTGGGGAAGGATACTGTAAAATCTCCAGTCAGAGGTGGGATTTGCTGGTTCTTTGAACTACTCAAAATTTCTGCTATCAGTTCTCCAGGACTGGTCAGAACCTGCTAAATATCACCTCTTGTGTCCATTCTTGGTAAGTTTAAGACCTGTGGGCTTCAACTCCCAGAATTCCTCATGCTGGCTGAGGAATTCTGGATGCTGAAGTCCATAACTCATAAAGATGCCACGGTGGGGACCCCTGACCAGGGCAGCACTTAGAAGGTTCCCCTGACTTCATTTCCTCTTTCACCCAGCATTGGTTGCCAGCAGGAAAACCCATCACTCTCCCAAAGGTTGGTTGGTGGCCTTTCCTATTTCAAGTATCAACACTGATTTCCCAATAGCTGACTTTTTTTTTCTTTCATAAGGATGATGAAATAAATATCACCCACTACATCTGAAGGCAGTGGACTATTTGGGAACATAGAAGTTTGCACAGCATGTTACTTTCTTGATAAACATCCTGCTACCATCTCCAACTTTTGCCACTTGAGGTGATTCTTTCACTTTTCTAGTTGACAGTTCACATGGCATCTGTCAGTCATTATTTAAACAACAGGATTGTTTAACTGGACTTTTTTAACACATCTTTGGGTATAAGTGAATGCTGCTTTCCTCCAAACCCAGGTCATTGGTTTTTTGTTGTTGTTGTTGTTGTTTTCAAATTGCAGAAGCTGCTAATAAAGTCATTCTAATGGTATGGAAGGTGCTTTAATACATATATGTAACTACCTAACAATCACCTTTCTGAATGAAACAAAAGGACAGCCTGGCCCTCTATTCTGCCTGTGCCCAAATAACCTTGAGAAGTTTATTAACAAGTGCTGATGGAAGCAACCGCATTGCAATTGGAAATATGCTACCAAGTTGTCATTCTCCCCCGCCCTCCCAGATTTCAGGGCAAGTGAATGTATCTTTTGTGGGCATAAGAGAGTACCGAGCAACTATCTGCGTTCCGCTCCCATATTTTCCATTCCTGTGTGCTTGTTTCCGAGAATGGATGAATTTAATTAAAATGTCAAGGCCTTGTAAAGTAATGAGAGTTTGTAAACGTTTGAAAACTGCTTCACTATAATCAGTGCAAAAATGGCATTTATGAAAATGATATGTAATTTGGGCTTATCAGCTTAAATCAACGAGGCTGGTTTGAGGGTGTTCTCTCTGAAAAGCTCTGCTTTTTGAAACTTCCCATTGTACAGCAATTCATATCATTCTTGTTTCTTCTTGCTCTTCCAGGGAATCAGAGTATTTGTTTGGCAGATGGCCCCAGGTCTAATCCCTGGTATTTCCAGTCAAAGGTTCATGGAGAGAGTATAATGTCTTCAGAATGCCTGAAAAGCTGCTTGTGATTGGCTTATGCAGACCAATAGCATGGAAAGGTGTGGAGTAGTTTTAAAGTTCACAGGTTGAACAGAGTTAATTTTTCTGCAGTAGCTGCTACGGTCCACAGGGAGCAGGTCTTCCTTGATCCCCATGGACTGTGATTCCTTGATTTTTGTTGGAAGAGGCATGAAGGAAAAACCATTTTAGTGATTTTTCTAGATTGCTGTGCTTCCTTACTACATATTTTTGCTAGGCTGATTGCAGATTGAGACGAGGAAACATAGTTATTTGATTATTTCAGAGGACAGCCCTGGACTTATTTATTTAAACCATTTGTTTAGCTTATACATTCTTAAAACAAAGCTGGGCGGCTCCCTATCAAAATGGAAACACTGCCATTTGCCTCCATATCATTATTTATTTTTTATTTTGATTTGTCAATCGCTTACAAAATAATAGGTATAAGTATAAATATGAGTAAGAATACAGAAAATAGGTATGATTAAAAGGGGACAAGAGGACAGGGATGATAGGCACAATGGTGCACTTATGCACACCCCTTAAAGACCTCTTAGGAATGGGGTGAGGTCAATAGTGGTTAGTTTGAGGTTAAAGGATTGGGAGTTTGAGGATGTAACAACAGAGTCAGGTAATGCATTCCAGGCATTGAGCACTCTGTTGCTGAAGTCATACTGAAATCAAGTTTGGAGCAGTTTACATTGAGTTTGTATCTGTTGTGTGTTCTTGTATTGTTGCGGTTGAAGCTGAAGTAGTCATTGATGGTAGGATATTTTAGCAAATAATTTTATGTACTACGCTTAAGTCCAACTGTAGGCAACGTAGTTCAAGATTGTCCAAGCCCAAAATTTCAAGCCTGGTGATATAGGGTAATCTGTTGCGAGCAGAGGAGTGTAATACTCTTCTTGTGAAATACTTCTGGATTCACTCAGTTGCGTTAATATCTGATATACAGTGCAGATTCCAGACCGATGAGCTGTATTCGAGTGTTGGTCTAGCAAAGGTTTTGTATGTCCTAGTTAGCATTTCAGTATTTCTGGAGGAGAAGCTTCGTAAGATTAGATTTACAACTCTTAATGCCTGTTTGGCAATGCTGTTACACTGAACTCTGGCACTTAGGTCATTAGCTATGAGTATTCCTAGGTCCTTGACAGAATGAGTGTTAAATCCTGGGAAAAGAGACTCGAGACCAGTGTGACTTTTCAGCTGTTTATTTAGTTGCTTGAATCTGCTCTGACTGCGGAGCTGCGGCAGCCTCTTTTATAGCGGCTGCTAGCAGCTCACAGCCAATGACGGCTCTTTGAATCCCCCGCCGATCCGGTGGCCAATCACAAGGTGGTAATGCAAACCAATCAGGATCGTGTTTCTGGACCAATCAGCAAGTAGTATTTCTGGTCCAGCAAACAGAAGAAGGTAATTTCAAAGAATGTTAATATATTAGAACACCCCTCCCCTCTTGGTTAGTGCTGACCTACGGTACGCAGTCCCGTAAGTAGGGCAGGGCTTTGTTGTTTCGAACTTGACCTGCGCAGCTCAGTTGTGGTGCTTGTCTTCGCTGGTCGCGACAGGATCGTGTTTCTCCTCTCTTCTTGGTGGAACCTCCTGGAAAGGTTTGAGTCAGCCCTGCCGCTCCCTCCCAGTCTACCCAGGCTGGGTTGAGTCACAGCGTGCTGCGCTCCCGCCTGGTTCCCGGGCTGGTTGAGGTCGGAGCAGTGCTCGGTTCCAAGGAGTGGCCTGGTGGTTGTTTTCTGCTGAGGCCAGTTCCCATCTCCGATTGTCTTCTGCCGCGGAAGTAGTTTTGATTCAAAAGGAGCCTACAGGTGGTGTTGGTTGTTGGTTTGTTTGTTTGTTGTGTGATTAGTGGGTTTCTCCTCCCTTTTGATTTTATGTTTGCGGTTGATCTCCCCCTCATCTGGTTTTGTTCATAGTTCTCTTTGGTGAGGCCTTTGTTGTGTGGTGTTTGTTTTCTTGAGTTCCCAGGTGTTATCGGTGTTTCTTTCATATGTGTCATTGACCTTAGTTGGTCTATGTGTCTCTTCAGGCTCCCGCCATCCTCCATTCTCTAGTTGATATGACTGGGGTCCCGTTATGTTTGGGTTATTCTAGCTGGTATCCAAAGTGGGTCCCCTGTATAAGGTTTTTTGCATATACCAGATCCCCTGTTGTGAATGTGCAGTTATTTGACTGGAGATTTTGGTGGCTTTCGGGGTTTGTATGTTGTGGGTGTAATCTTGTCCAGGTGTTGAGCGTAGTTATCCTGCCCATCTGGAGTTCTTGCTAGGGCTCTTGTTAGTGATGTGTTCGGTGTAATATTGGATTGAATTAGCAATTTATTGATTTTGTCTTGAATGTCCCCTGTTTGCTATTTTATTTAATGCATTTTTTAGTATTACCAGAACCATGCATCCCACCCATCCGTTGTAGCCCGGGTGAGGCGGGCCACTGTTAGGGCATGTCATATTACCCAGTTTTGGTGGAGGAAGTTTTGAACGACAGCACTGTGGAACTGCGGCCAGTTTGTCTGAGACTAACAAGTCCGGTAACCCATGGTGTTAGCAAATAGTTTTTTATAGCTTACTGATTGATGGCTTCTGTCGTTAGACTTCATGACTGTGACCTCCAGACCAAGCAATCGACAATTAAAATAAAAATGTATTATCCTTTGTGGGGTCCAGCAAAAATCTATATGGAGTTTCTCGAATCAGGGGCCCCTTGGGTGTCTCCCACTTGCAGGTAGGTGGCAGGACGGGGCGTAGGTCTGGACTTTTGGCATTTTGTGATGTTTCCCATCCATGTTCTCAATGTCTTTGTCCAATCCCAGGCCACCAGAACATAACTCTGGCCTAGGGATTTCATTTTGGCGATACTGGTGTCCATTATGTAGCAGTGCATACCTTCAGGTGATAGTACCATTCAGTACTTTTTCCTTGCATTTTTTTGGAATGACAACTCTATCCCCACAGTATACATCTGCTTCAGATATCGATAAGCTCCGTTTGTCCAGTTTCGGAAGGGTTTAAACATTATCGCTGTCCTCAGTTTCGCGTCCACCCTTTTCCCTACCAGGTTAAAATCTGCGCCAGTTGTCTGTTTCTTGTGGTCTCTTTTGCAATATCTGACGCGCGTTATGGGTAGGTTGTAAGTCCTCTATTTGTAGTGTGGAGTGGTCCCGGTGCCACGCGTCATCTTCGCGAGGATAGGTCAGGGGGAACAGCTCAGGGCATCAGCATATGAAAATGTCTTTCCCCGGGCCGGTGGATTAATTGGGTAGGTATATTACATCAAGAATTCAGACCACCTTGTCATCCATGGTGACAATATGTTTGGGGTGGCCTTGTTCCCTGGAGTATCCCCAGGAGTGTTTGTGGTCGGTAACGGCTAAAGAAAAGTCTTACCTGTAGAGATATTATGAAAACGCTTTACATTTTGGTTGATCACTTTGTGTTGTAGCGCGTGGTTTAGGGTGGCCTTATAGTCCTCTGCAGATTCATACGGAAACCTAATCTGGCTTAACTCGGCTGTCACAATTGGGGGTTCCCACCATGCTGTGGTCTATTGTTTCCAGTACCCTTGTGCGATGAGCTTATCCAATTGATCATCGATCTTTGGTTTGAGGATTCGGCGAACTGGCAGACCACCATTTGCCTTTAGCGGTTGGTGCGATATTTGATTCAAATTAAATGAAATAGGGGACCCTCGGTACTTTGCCTAGCTTCCGTCAAAATACATCTGGAAGTCCTTCATCAGGTTCTCCTCCCAGTCTGCTCAGTGACACTGTTTATGCCAGTCCACTTTAAATCCCCAGTTGGCGGCAAACCTTTCTAGGCCTCGTACACTTGGGTGATCCCTGTCCACATGTCAACGGGAGGATTTCTGAGTGTTCCTTGAGGTTACTTGAAAATGGCGACTCCAACTACGGGATCCTGTTCCCCTGGTGTCCTTCAAGCGTCAGTCTTTGGTTTTCAATTCTCTTCTCCATTTATGCTGGGTATTAGTCATTTTGGAATGCTGTTCCAGGATTACCGAATAGACAGGTAATGATCTGGAGTCCACTTCCATGTTGCACTGTTGCCTTCAATGTTGACCTGTAAATTTACTTTTGGATCTGCTTGCTCTCGGAATGCGCAAGGTAATGTTTGTGGAAGTCCTGTTCCTTTCGGTAGGTTCTGCTGGGCCGCTTGGTTCCTTGCTTTCGCGGCTCCAAGCTCTCACTGCCTGTCTGTCCTGATCCTGGCGTGGGTGGGTGCTGTCTTGTCACCTAGGTGTAGTTTTTTTATTTTCGGCAGACCTAGCGCAAGGTGTCCCTGTTTGCTTCGACGGTGCGGCAAAATAGTTGTCAAGTAAACAGCACTTTGGATCAGGGGGGTTTTCTCTGCACCCGGCACATTGGTGAAACCCAGCTTGTATTCTCTCTGCTTTTTTTGTCTGTAACGCATTCCAACTTGGAGTCTTATGTATTTCTTCCTCTCCTCGTCAGTCTCGATAAGACTCGACACCCTCATGGTGCACTGGTAGTTGGTGTCCTTTGATTCTCTCTGCTTCCTCTCCTTGGAGTTGGCCTGTTTCTGCCGTATTTGCTGGTCACCTGCATTTCATTTTCTGTATGGTTGCTGCTGACTTCTTTCCGCAGGCCTTAGTGCTGCGGTGGCCTCAGTGATGGCCTCGGTGGACTGTTGATGTTTAGGCCGCGGTCGGTAGTTGAGCTCTGTAATGTGAGATCCCTCAGTCGC
>BHFT01050227.1:0-15665 GCA_004320025.1 Laticauda laticaudata | reverse complement strand
CCGCTCTGTTTATGCAAATTTTTGCCCCTTTTGAGAGCGGATAACAACAGATGGAAAATTTGCTCGTCCGCTGTGTCGTTTTGCTTCTGTCAGGCGATGTGAGCTGGCCTTAACCTTCTCAATGTGTCACAAATAACATAAAAGCAAAAACTTGGCAGTTAAAAGCCAAACGGAAAAAAAAATGTTTTCAAATCTGCTGAAATACAGGAAATATGTTTCTTGAAAGCGAATTCCAAATACTATTGTCAGGAAAATCCTATCTCTAATGCCAACTCTTATGGTTATCATGGATGTGCCACTGAGCAAGATTTCTGGTGATGATGACTGAAACTAAGAAGCATGCGCATAAGCATACAGAGATTCCTTCAAATATGTAATTATTTTAAAACTCAAAGCAATAGTTAGTTAGCCTTGGAAATGCATCGGCAAATAGTCGACACCAACGTTTTTGATACTAATCAGCTACCAGCAAGTGAATCATACCAAAAATTAATGTTTATTATGTATCATTTTCAGTACATAGGAGTTTGAATAACATAATGAATATTGGTGTTGTTCACAGAATTTTTAAAAATCACAAATCATATGAAAATATGATTTCAAGGAACCCCACAGAGTTGGGTTCCACAAAATAAATGTAAAGTTTTGTCATGGCACATGTATATAAATATACAGCAATTCTAAAGGACTGCCTTTTTCAGTTCTTCTCCAATGCATCATTAGCTTTAGTTGTCCTATAACTATGGGCATACATGTAAATAATAAATATACTCATTTGTATCAAATTAGAATTGTTTCCAGGTAAATAGGTGCAAATAAATGCAAAGGCATTGTTGATTTACCAATGATATGAAAGTTTACAATATATGTACAATAATACATTGTTTGCAAACACATCTTTGTGGCAAATTAATAAATGAGAAATGTTCTGCTTATATTCATCAAGATATACTTTTGAATTTGAGATGCATAACTACTCTACTGAGAAATACTGTTTGAATAAGCAAGTTACAACCTTTAAATCTCACCTTTTAGTGAATTTGAATGCTTCAGAAGGAATTTTAACCTACTTGTTTCCAGACATAACTTTGAATTTCAGAACTGAATCCAAAGAATGTTAATTGAAATCCTCCACAGAACTGAATCTGAAAAATATTAATTGAAATCCTCCTCACACCACGCTCAAGGTGTGATTTATCTACAAGAGCTGGGCCCATGGGTGCTCTTCGGCAAACTGTAGGCTTCTTTAGCTGATGAAAAGGTTTTTCATGATTTACACAAAATTAGACTTAGCAAAATGAAAAAGAGGGGGAGTTGAAAGAGGACTGAGGCACTGAGCCATTTCTGGTGATTAGTCAGAAAGCCATACAAGTAGTTCTTAACTTACAACAGTTCTTGTAATAACTATTCAAAGTTACAACAGCACTGAAAAAAGTGACATGACCATTTTTCACAGTTACGGACTTTCCAGTATCCCCTTGATCATGTGATCAAAATTCATATGCTTGGCAACTGATTCGTATTTATGACCATTGCTGTGTCCAAAAAACACGTGATCACCTTTTGCGATCTTCTGACAATTCACTTAACATCCAGGTTACTAACTTATAAACTGCAGTGATTCACTTAATGACTGAGGCAAGAAAGGTTATAAAATGGGGGCAAAATTCACTTAACAAATATCTTACTTAACAATATAAATTTTGGGATCAATTGTGGCTGTAAGTTGAGGACTACCTATAGCAGCAGTCTATAATAAGATAGTAAAGGAATGGTGCATCTGTGCTTGGCATTCAGCTGAACAGAACCCAAAGCTACCTCACTAGCAGCAGAGGGAGGAGAGTCCTTGAAAATGGACATTGGTATAATTACCTGAGAACACCCTTTGGTAGTCAGACTCTGAGGGAGAGGAGGAACAGCTGACAGGGAGTGGAGGTGTGGCTCCGGAGGTTGTGGAGGAGGCTGGGGAAGGGCAGAGGCCGGCTGGGCANAGGCTGGCTGGGCAGTCAGAGGAAGACCCAGGCCCATCCCCTCTTCATCCTAGGGCATGCAGGGAGGAACAGAGAAGAGGCAGGAGAGGAAGCAGCAATGATCCTCCTCATTGGCGGTAGCTGGAGGGAATAGTATATAAGAGAGACAATTACAACACAGCATTGCCAGAAGCAAAGCATGTTTTATTTTGGGTTGAAGTTATCTTGGTTCGCATCCTTCCAGCAGACTGTGCCTTGTTATCTCCTTGAATTTGGTAAATACTTCTCCTGTACCATTGTGGACATTTCGTTATTGTACTTGGTTTGGATTTTATTTCACCTCTATCTGCTCATTAAATTCAGACTGTATTGCTTTCTTTTGAAGACTATTCTTGAATACATTTTATCTCCAACTGAGTACTATTGAACAATGGGGCCAAGTTGGAGGCATTAAGGGACATTTATTTACATTTTGGATTTTGTTACATTTGTGTTACACTCTGGATCATCACATCCTTTCTATCTACACTGCAAGAAAGTTCAGGATGGGTATGACTCCACTCTGAGGTCATAGAGCTGAGTCTGCCACTATATAAAAAGCCAGCCCCTGGCTGGCTCCCCAGCTTTTAAGCAAAGTTGTGTGACAGACATAAGATGCTTCTGGAAGATAAAACATGACAACTAAATCACCTCCTCCCCCCACCAGGACCAGACGCCTAAGGGTAGGGCTGGACTTTCTTGCAGCATAGATAGAAAGGGCTTTCTCATACCAATGCCCATTCTCATCCACGCTGCGACAAGAGTCCAGGATGGGACATTCCAAAGCCTGCATGTCCACAGGAAAGCCATCATCTCACTCTGACTGTGGGACAACCTTCTGTAGGACACATCATCCAAACACTGCCTTAGGAGAGGTAAATGAGTCCAGGCGATAGTGCTGTATAAATGGCAACGGGGACATCCAGGTAGCCACCCTGCAGATTTCTTCAAGCGATGCTTGAGTATTCCAGGCGGCAGAAGGAGCAGCACTTCTAGTGGAGTGTAATGTTCTTGGGGACCTGCAGGGACAAAGTCTGGTAGGCTTTAGAGATACATGTTCTAATCCATCTACCAATGATAGATGAGGAAGCCTTACTCCCCAAGGATGAGGGCTGGAAAAAGAAGAACATTGCTTCGGATTTCCTAAAGCCTGCAATATATTTGATGTAGATATGGAGAGCTCGCCTTACATCCAATGTATGCCATTTCGCTCTAAGTCATGGTGAGGCTTGGGGCAAAAATCTGCAACACAATGTCTTGTGCATGATGAAACCAAGAATTCACTTTGGGAACAAATGTAGGGTCCAGTCTCAGAACCACCCTGTTTTCATGGAACATGCACATCCTGCCGAACTGAGAGTGCCACTAGTTCTGACACTCTCCTGACCAAAGTCATGGCCACTAGAAAAACCACCTTGAGGGTCATAAATTGAAGAGAGATCAAATTAAGGGGTTCAAACAGGTGTTCTGTAAGGGCCTGTAACACTTTAGGGAGGTGCCATGTGGGGTACCTATGAACCACCAGGAGCAGAGATTAGAAGCTCCCTTCAGAAGCCTTCGGACTGACAGATGGTGGGATAAGGAAGCATAATTTTTCCAGAACAACACTGATGACAGAGCTGCCACTTGACAGCAAAGTATGTTAGGTGCTAACCCCTGACCTAGCCCATCTTGAAGAAATGTTAACACATCAGCCATAGATGCAGAAGAGGGGTCTCAGGCTGACTTAGAACACCAAGTACAAAAGTCTTTCCAGGTAGCATCGTAGATGCGAGTAGTGGAAGGTTTACGGGAAGCTGAATAGTTTCTATCATCCTGTCCAGGAGAGCAGAGGCCCTCAGAGATTGCCGCTCAAGCACCCAACTGTTAAGCGAAAGCACTGAGGGTCCAGGTGGAATAAAGCTCCTTGGTGGAGGGAGATCCTGTTGGCCAGAATCTTCCATGCCTGGGCTACAGACAAATTCACTAGGTCAGTGAACCAGGGTCTCCTGGGCCAATGGGGCGCCAGAAGTTGTAGCTCCATCTTTTCCTCCAACATCTTCCGAATGACTGCCGGAATGATTAGAAGAGGAAGAAAGGCATAGAGGAGACCTGGAGGCCATTTGCTCCAAAGATAGTTGGTCCCTTCCACTCCCTGGGTTGGAAACCTGGTGAAGAATCTGCTTACCTGAGTGTTTTGAGGAGAGGCAAAGAGATCCATTGCTGGGGTTCTGAATCTGCAGGACAGATCCAGGAACAAGGAACTTCACTCCAATTGGTTGACTCTGGACTGACTCAACCAGTTGGCCAAGGAGTTGTCAACCCCTGAAATGTGGTCCGCCCACTGCCCTAGGCAGTGATTCTCCACCCACTGCCCTAGGCATTCTGCTTCTCTCATCAAGGCCCTGGACCTGGTACCCCTGTCTGTTGACATGTGCCTTTGTGGCCACATTGTCCGTCATGACCAGCATGTGCCAACCTGCCACCCTCTTCCAGAAATGCTTCAGGGTTAGGAAGATGGCCCTGAGGTCTAGCCAATTTATGGAGCAGGCCCTGTCCACCTGAGACCAGGTCCCCTGAGCTATCTTGCCAGCTAGAAGGGCCCCCCAATCCTGGAGGCTGGCATCTGTGGTGAGCAGGATTCTGCTTGGTTCCTTGAACGGATGCCCCTTCCAGACTGCCAGGGATTGCCACCACCTGAGAGAACAAATGATCTGTGGTGGAATGTGAATCCTGGTGGAAGAATGGCTGGGCCCTGCCTATTGGCAGCAGGAACCATGAAGAGCACGGGCATGGAGACAGGCCCACAGGATGATGCCAATGCAGGAAATTATTTTCTCTGGAAGCTTGGACAGGTGGACCAAGGGAACTGTATGTTGATGTCGAATCTGAATGATGAAGTCATTGAGGCTCTCCCCATCCACTGGGGATAGAAAGACCTTGCAGAGTCATGTATCACTCCCCCGAGATGAAGCAATCTGGTTGTTGGAGAGAGGTGGTTTTTCTTGAAGTTGATAGAAAAACTGTAATCTTGCAGGGACTGCAGCATGATGTGGAGGTCACAATAGGTGGATTGCGGTGATGTCGACTGGATCAGATAACACTGGACCCTCACCGGAATTGCTCGGAATGAAGCCGCCAATGCTGCCAAGATTTTGGTGAAGATTCTGAGGGGGTGATGAAAGCCCGAAGGGAAGGGTCTGGTAGTGGAAATGCTTGTTCTAGTAACAAAAATGAAGAAACTGGTGGTGATGAGGCCAGATATGGAGGTATGCCTCCGTAAAATCTATCAAAGAGAGGAGATCGCCCTCCGGAATGCTCTCTAGAATTGAATGCAAGGTCTGCATCTTAAAACACCTGTAAGGGATGAATCTGTTCAAAACTTTGAGGTCGAGGATGGCTCGCCACCTCCCCAAGGCCTTTGACAAAACATTGAAAATCTGCTGCAAACTACTTGACTCTTGAACAACAAATACCAATGGAGCTTTGAATCTGATATGTGATTTTTTAAAATCCAGTTATTTAGATTCTGCTATTGTAAATGGTTTTGAAAATACTTGCTGCTTTGGATTTTCAGCAGAAAAGAACATTTATCATCTATTGAACATCATGTGGAATTTGTGTTGGCATTGCAAGAAATTTGAGGGCACATTAATTTAAATGTTATGCTCATGTTCTTCTTTGTACTCTTTTGGAATGGTACAGATGTTCCTTGACTTACAACAGTTCATTTAGTGACTGTTCGAAGTTATAACAGCACTGAAAAAAGTGACTCACAACCGTTTTTCACATTTATGACCATTGCAACATCTCCATGGTCACCTGATCAAAATTCAGATGCTTGGCAACTGACTCGTGTTTATGACAGTTGCAGTGTCCCCGGATCATATATTGTATTAAATTATATACCAACTACTTGGAATTTAATATGCCCTGAACAAAGAATTTTTTTTGTCCTCTAAGAATAACCAAAAATAATAATCTTTATGAGATGGAAAAATACTATAAACTCCAGAAATAAAGAATTGGAATTCAAAGATGTGTGATTTAACTGTTTTTCAGAAAAATTATATATTTTTAAACATCAGAAAATATGATCTCTCTCTTTGGAACAAAGTTATTTGATAGGCTTGGTGAATATTGAAAATCTACCTTTTCTTTTATGAAATCAGGTGGACTTTAAATATATATTCAGTGTCAGACTCTTTCTTTTTGTTTGTAATTGTTATTTGTTTTCCCTTTTTTCTTTGCATCTTGTGAATTGTTTATTTTTATATTGTGGATGCTTGTTTGAAAATAAATAACTATTATACAAACAGCCAAATTAATGAGATAAATTAATATTGAATTAATTAAAAAGAAAACAAAAACAAACTTAAAACAGACTTGATGGACCACTAAATCTTTTCCTGCAGTTAGTTTCCTAACTGGTTCTATATTCCATTTGAGGTATATGTAGAAGGCCACACAGAAAATGGACTTGGTTTTTGTAGTATTGTTGCACTGGCTAACTAACATTGGTTTTCTTGTATTATAAATTTGCTTTTTCAATTGTATTCCTAATAATTTCCCATAAATCTTAATCTTTGCAGTTACAGACCAGAACCTATTTGATGTTTCTCAACCTTGACAATTTTAAGATATGTGGACTTCAAGTCCCAGAATTCCCCAGCCAGCTGAGAAACCCTGATTTATACATTCCTCCCACATCCATGAAGCCAGCAGCAACCTTCTTACTGTTTTAAAAGATGGCCAGTAAGAGGCTCAAAGGATCCATATCCTAATGATATATGGAATGCTGAATAAATACATCATACATTCAGTTCTGTAGATTTTGCAAGCTGGTCCTTTTTCCTTGAAATCAATCTAATAAAATAAGACCCTGCAAAAATCTAGTTTTATGGTTGTGAGCAACTGCTAAAGGCTTGACATTTTGCAAGAGCTTAAGTATAGTCATTACGAAAGTGTTCTTTGAAGCACAAACCAAACATATCTTTGGGATTCTTGGAACTAATAAGAGGACCTGAGAAAATAATCTAGAAAATAATATAAAGTGATAGATAATCTTAAAAGGGAAAAAATAGGTTTCGTTAGATTCCCTAATCTAAAAACATTCAGGCTTTTAAAAGTCTTCATCACCCTTTCAATTCTGCTTGGATGCAAAGCAAGTTACATTCTTCTAACAACCCAGGTTTCTTCCAAATTGTAGTTTTTAAACAACCCTCAAAACAAGTTTTTAGCAGAGTGAAATAAATATAAATTTGATGATTAATAAACAGATGTATATACTACTGAGCATCTCTAGATTTGTTCAGTCAGATTCAGCCATTTACCATCTCCAGTCAATGGTGCAGAATCTTAGAAGGAACTCTAGAATAAGACTGAGTCATCCACATTGGTGATGCAGTGGTCCAAATTCAGCAATGATAGAGAAATATTGAATAGTAGCATGAGTTCAAAATAAAACTATGAGGAACACCATCAGCCAACATCATTTCTGATATTGGATCTTCCAAAACTAAAGCCAACATAACACTTTGTGCAAGATCCCAATGCTAGAACCTCTGGACAATACCTTGCTTAATGATAAAAGTCATGAAAGATCCAGTAGAATCAACATAAGGATAGCACTCATGCTATCAATTCCTAACATCAGCGGTGGTATTCTACTGATTCATCCAGGTTCATCCAAACTGGTAGCTCTGAGGATCATCTGTGAGCAAAGTGATTCACTCTGACAAACAGCTGCTGGCCCCTCCCACCTACCCTGGCTCCATACCAACCTTTATTTCATGGTTTTGAAGCTCAGCTGCTTCGTGCGGCACAGCGGATTGCCGCATCAGCTGTTGAAGACACAGGGAGAGTGCAGGATTGCAGGAGAAGGTTAGTAACAAACCCTCTGTGCGTGTGTGTACAAAGCACACCCACCAAGCCACACCCACAGAACCGGTGGTTAAAAAAAAAATGAAACCCACCCACTGCCTAATTTTGCTACACAATCAAAATATAGCATGAAACCAGACTGCAATGAATTTATTTTAGACAGATATTAGACATTTTTTTCATCTATTTTTTCCCTGAGGTTTGGGGATGAGGAGGAAATCCCCAAACAAAAAGTTTATCTCATTGCATCATTAAATTCCTTCTAGAGATCATTAGCACTCAATCTGGATCTTTCTTGTCCTAACCTGCTTCTTCCCACTGGCAAGAAATTTGTACGCTTGTTATCTATTCTAGAAAGTTATTTGAGGATGATTTATCATCTTTGGAGAATATGTTTGTGTGTGCACTTTTTCTCTTTCTCTTTCTCTTAACATCAGAAGCATCTTAATACAAGCCTTAGAAAAATTGAAATAGCTATTGCCACACAGAGGTTCAATCTCAGCAGCAAAACAGTCTGTTTTAAGAACTGTCAACAATAATCTGAACAATTTATCAAGATAAGATACTATGGACTTCTACCACTTTATAAAACTATGCATAGTTATGGCTGAACTTTGAATAGCAGTACAGTTCATTCAAAAACATATATTAATTCTTTATAGTCCAGGAAGAAATAAGTACCTCTTAATATACTGCTTCTTCTCTGGAAGGGTTATTTTTTAAAGTCATATATTAGATTCAGGATGTGTAAATAAGTCATTTTAAGTGTTTCAAAACATCAATTTAACCTATGATTCATTTTTGTGATGATAAAACAATAATGGAATATTGCAATTGGGACTTTTTATTGCTTTTCTAATCTTGGCACAAATACAAATATTGTGATGTAGTTTTAGAGCACTGCACAAGCATAAAATGGGATGTGTATCTGTCAACAAACAATTTGCAATTCCAGCCAGATAATTATGCTTATTACAAGACACCTTTAAATAAGGGCTACATAAAACCATTAAGTGAAAAATAGCTTTAAAGTTGTATTTCTTTGGAACTTTTTTCTAATGAAACTTAAAGTACTTATAATTAATATTGGCAAAATAGCAGGGGACAGATTTACTGGCAATCATTATTTAATTCTTAACTAGGAATATCCAATATAGGACAGAAAAATCATTCCTGAAAACCCTATCAGGATTATTTTTAAGAGGCCAAAAAATTCCAATAGTGTATTTCTACCATTATGAATAATAAAAATATATAGTAAATATGTAAAATAATACTTAGTTTTATTTTGAAAAATAAATTTACTAAACTGTATGATTTTTTTCTCAGGACTGGAAGCATAGCAATCATACCATACATGCTATCTGCAGTTATATTTACATTAACAATACTTGCAAGATATACTGTCTATTAGTACATTGGCATTCTGACATTTTTGTTACATAAGGTAACATATCTATTGTGCATGTCCCAAGCTTCAGATGTACTCAAATAATATTATCAGAATTCCACCACTCCGAAATGAAAAACAGCAGACCACACTGTCCCCATCTTTTTATGATACATCCATCAGTGAATCACCCACCTCACTACAGACTATACAAGATTTGTTCACTTAGAAAACTGCAATTGATTAAGCTCAGGAACAATCTGCTCCTTGTAATGCAATGTAATGAAACGTAAGGAAATATATATTTTAAATAGGGGATCGTTCCATTATTCAACCCTCTTAAGTTATATGCAAAATCAAAATTAAGAAAAAAATATAATGTGAACCTTCCATGATATATCTTGGCTTGATGAACCAATTAAAAACATGGAAGTATCCCAAATAAATAAAATTATTAACTTCTTGGGAAAGATTTCCTGTGCCCATGATTTTGTGCTATTATACCCAATTAATGTGATAGACAACTATGATACAATATACTTCTGTTATTTACTAGTGCTAAGTAGCAATGAAAAGTAATCCAGTAATGAATATGATTGATAAACAAGATTGATCACAGAATTTTTAGTTGATTATTAATCAGAATTTTAAACATAATCTCCTTTTTGTTATATTGAAGATAATTTACAATTTATGAAACAACACATATCACAGGCAATATAATAAAAATACATACATAATTTCAACCACTTATCAGAATCGGGTCATATTGATCAATTAAATAAACCTTCAGTCATTCATATCTTGCTTCTATGTTATCTAGAAACATTAATAGGCTAGTAGAGCTTATAATATTCATGAGACTTTCTTTAAGAAATAAATAAAATTTTGTTAACCTCAAACCTCCAGAGAACCATATCTATCTCTTATGTATACTAGAATATATATGTCATTTCCATCAGTAATTATTCTAATTTAACACAGAGAGATAAAATTATACTCCCTAGTGTAGGTAAGCCAGAAGGCAAATTGTTCATTTAGTTTTTCAAATGCATTTTATATTGATTGTGCTGAAGAGGGTTTCCCCATGTGATTGTATGTAGTTCCAACCATACAAATGAAACAAGATGATGGTAGGAAAATAGAATGAGTATTTTAATAGATATAATAATTTATGAGGTTAAAAATCTACCAAGTAAATTTTAAGAAACCTATTTATATATTTAAAGATAAATACAATTAAGCATAAGCAGAATATTTCAGCAAGTTAGTTTTGCATAATCTTACATAACAATGGCAATTAAATGATGAGGTTTTGAAAATGTATCAGGTTGATGCAGTTTGTAGCAATATTTTATATAAATAGCTGAATGTGGTCTGCACACATTAAATTAAAAGCAAATGACCAGATGCCTTGATATAATAGATCAACAGGCACAAGGAAACCTTGCTGAGAATGCTTGAAATATCTGAACACAAAATTAATAGTTCCTGTTAATCACTTTATCTAAGCTAGTTTACTTCTTGATGAGAGAGCAAGATATGCAGAATAAAGGGAAGATGCTAACTTTAGTTTTCATTGGTCTCAGAACTGCCTTGAATGATCTGAAGAAAGCAGCAGATTAACATGTGTTAGCCTATTTAAAATCCAGCAATACAATCCTGGGCCAGATTATATCAACTGCTTGGCAATGTGGCATCCTCTTTCTTGAAAAAAACAAACAAAACAAATGCAGTGGAATGTAGATTTATATAGGAACAAGAATAATTCATAATAATTATTAAACAAATGCATTTCTATATTAAACATATAATTAAGACACATATAAAATAGTTAGATATATCCACCTTCACATAACCACTCATCCATAAGCAGATTAAAATAATACTCCTCAGCTTTATCTCAGACTGCAAATGAATAGACATATGTCTGCATGTTCCTTTATATTAAAAACAAACCAACAAAACCACTAAGTATGTGCTGAGCTAATATATAAAAAGTTTAAATGCATTTTTAATCTAATTTAATAGAAACAAGGAGCTTATTATATGGATAAATATTCAGGTATCATCTGCATACCTATATAAACATTCACTCGCATATAATCTAGAGTGGACTATTTCAGGATTGTACATCTTATTCCATTTTTCTTATTACAGTATTGATTCTTGCATCATCTTTCAGAGCGGTGATCGGTACTGGCCAGCATCATCTCAATGAACTGCAACATCACTGAACATTTTTACTAGCACTTTGGGGAAGGTGACCAAAGATGCATCTTGATCAGCACTGGGCAAATATCTTGATAAGGGTGGGCTAGGTGCTTAGATATTATAGCAATAAAGCCAACAATCCAGTCAGAAATTACATATTTGCAAAGCCATTGAAGTAATCACAGCTTCTGTAACTGTTACAGTAAAAGAGGGGATTCCGGTTTTCCTCCTATTGATTGCCATTGCTAGCAGCTGGCCTTTTCCACTGGCAAATTGCATGAATTGCTGCTGCCTGTCACTATGTCAGTGAAGTATGTACTGCATGGAAATTGCATGTTAACTGGCGTCATCACCAAAGCACTCTGTCTATAAACAATGCTGGAAGTACACGAAAGAGGGATGCTCGCATTTAATTATTTCCGCAGCATAGAATTAGGTTGACTGACAAACAATGGGAAGATGTTTTCTGACATCCCTTTCATTTGAAAACATGTCTGACCACACCATGAAGAAGAGGCTATCTCTCTGCCTTCGCCTATGCACTGATTATTTTTTATAAAATACAGAATGAATAATCTACATCCTTATTTTTATAAGGAATAATCACTGAGGCTTATATTTAGCATTATTTTGCACCAGTGGCAGTATTCTACCAGTTCGGCCAGGTTCGGTAGCTCTGAGGATCATCTGTGAGCAAACTGGTTTGCTCCGACAATCGGCTGCTAGGCCCTCCTGCCTGCCCAGACTCTATACTGATCTTTATTTCCTAGTTTTGAAACTCAGCTACTTCACATGGCACAGCAGATTGCCGTCAGCTGTTGAAGACACAGGGAGAGTGCAGGATTGCAGGAGATGGTTAGTAGCAAACCCTCTTTGGTGCCCACCAAACCACGCCCACAGAACCAGTGGTAAAAAAAAATTGAAACCCACCACTGTTTTGCCCTTGTGCATGTATAGGAGATTAATAAAACTTCTTCCCTAATAATGGAGGAGTAATCCTTGATTTACAACCACAACTGAGCCCAAAATTTATATTGCTAAGCAAGGCAGTTGTTAAGTGAGTTGCATCCCATTTTACAAACTTTTTTGCAACAATTATTAAGCGAAGCACTGTAGTTGTTAAACTGGCCTCTGGTTAACTATGCTAGTCTGAAGCCAGGTTACAAATAATCATCGCATGACCCTGGAACAATGCAACCATCATAAATACATGTTAATGGCCAAGCGACCAAATTTTGATCATGTGACCATGGGGATACTACAACAGTCATAAATATGGAAAACAGTCATAAGCCATTTTTTTCAATGTCATTGTAACTTCAAATGGTCACTAAATGAATGGTTGTAAGTCAAGGACTACCTGTAAAGTCAAGTTTCGGTTCAAATTTAGTTTCAAGATACAAAAATTCACCTTCTAAAAATGACAAAAAATATTATTTCTATTCAGATAAACTTCACAAGTTTACTGGCCTGTGTAACAGTGGAGAAGTGGCTAATCCTTTTGAATAAACTGCAGTTTAAGTACAGAGTCAATGCATCCTAATCTGAACCATCTGATCATACAATGGCTGAATTTCAATATCCAAGCTAACCATAGCTTAGAGTCTAACTGAGCTTTCCAAAGTACAAGTGGAGCCACATTTTGAGTTGTTTGCTTTCTATATTCTGTTTACTGAGCAATATTCTATCTCGGCATAATTGTTTTATAGGCAGCACAAATGGCCCCTGTTATTTTATCAATCTAGACTGTACTGCCAAACTACTTTAAATGTAAGTCTGGTTTTCATGTAATATATCTTAATTTGGTTGCTTTTAAACCAGGTCATAAGGATTTCAGCCATTGCTAAAAAAATCCTGTTTAGAAAATACAGTTATAGCACTAATTCTAAGTATATAATCAATGTTAAAATCTATAGTTTGTCAATTTAGCCATAGTATGAAGCAATACATCAACTTTATAAAACCATGATTTAACATGACATCTTAATTGAGCAGATGAGTGTGGAACCAGATTATAGCATATGTTTGTGTCATGCCTTATTTACTTAACATTGTTATAAAGTATGTTTTACACTACCTTAAGGAATGTTTGGGGCTACACTGCAGTGTCTGGAGCACTGAGAGGTCAACAGATTCTATTTTAAGAATGCAGTTACTAAAAGCTGGAAAAAAATCCATTTGTTATTGAGAAAGAAAATGACATAGAATCCTCTATTGAGAAAGCAGAACTTGTATTTACAGGTTTCTAATGAAATCCAGTGATCAGTTATAAATCCTAACATTACAAATATAAAAACTGCAGTATTGTTAGGTAGATTACTCAGCTATGTTCCTCTCCTCTTTGTTCTTGGGAATAGGTAATCTCAATAGAGTGAAGGCAAAAGTCTTGTATAAACCTAAATAGCACTAACAATAATACTAAAACATTCAATTTCTTACTGTACCACCAGCAGACATTGAAAGAAGTGAAGAAACAATGAGACATAAATTATAAATATCAAGTTGCTCAGACAGAGTGTACATCCACATTCTCTGAGAATTGGTTATAATGTTATAACAGTGTATAATATATATCAAATGTGCACATTATGTTTAACTTAAGTGTGCTTATTGTTTTCTATTTTTTCTTTGAATTTTTCCTTTTATTACTTTTAACGGGACTCCATAACTGCATCCTAGGGAGATGGAGAATGTGTGTGTGTGTGTGTGTAATGATATCAACTCACCCACCCCTAAAGTAGACTAAGTATGATGGTAAATTAATGGTACCTAGAAGACCAGACTTTATACTGTATTTTAAGATATTGGTATAGAATGCCGCCAAATCAGTTAGTTAAAGACAGAAGAAATTGAATATTTAAATAAAAATCTCATGAGATAGCTAACAATAATTAAGAACTGACAAAATAAGGTTTTGGTATTCCAGAAATTCCTTTTTTGTGCTTATCACATGTGATGTTAATGACCAGGTTCTGTTCTGTAGCTGACCAAATCATTTTAATCTATCATATTACTACAGTGGATAGAAAAAGCACCCCCCCTCCCTTTCCTTCTGCATCACCAGAGAAAATCAGTCTCCTCCAGAGAAATGCTCAGCTTTTATATCAGCCAATATAAATCAGGTCTCCACAGAGTATTTCCCTTGTTTTACAGTGACATCTATCCTGCAGTTCTGGGGAATCCCCAGGTCATTCACTCAACATCAGCACCATTTAGTGTGGACAGCTCCCTTCTGCAGCAATTCTAGGACAATTTGCAATTCCTTCCCTATAAAGAAGCCCACAATTATAACTAATTAATTAACCAAATAAATAACACTGAAAGTACATGTCAGTTCAGACCAATAAAAATCTATAAGAATTACATCAAATGAAAAAGACAGACAACGTTTCTGAATTTGACTGAGCATTATTTTTCTTCAGCACCTCTGCTTCTGTTGCTCTGCCCTTTATCCACACATCTACTCCCACCTACAATGCAAACATTAAATAGTACTGGCAAGACTAAATTTCAGGTGTTATAAAACATGACTAGGCACTCCACTGACAAACAACCAACTTAAAGCAAGCCATCCCACAATCACTTACGGCGATGCTGATGCATTTAGAAAAGGAGTAGGATGAAGAGACTGAACATTTTGCAGCCACTGAAATAACAGAATCGGCATATGAGAAATTGCTTAATACAGTTTATTTTGTTTACGTTGATAGAAGCAAATTTGGGGGTGGGGTGGGGAATCAAATGACATTAAGGTTGCTCTCACATAATGACCGGGCCCTGTCAAGGATCAAGCAAAAATATCTGTACAATGTCACATGTCAAATATTAGCCAGGGAAGTATTTTCTACAACTACATAATAAACTAGCAATACAGTACAATATAAAGCAAAATTATCAGAGGCTGGAATTGTCAACCTCATTAAAGTTAGCAATCAAACATACCAAGACCAACAGTGATCAACCTACTAACATTCAAACCGAACAAATCCGTCCTGCTTTCAAATGCTTCTTTTTTATTTCCTCCAAAGGAGGAAAATGCACACCTGAGGCCTTTCGAGTTAGGCAAAAGAGAACCCCCTCCCCGTCCCCCCTGCAGTTTCTCTTCTTCTCCTGAGGGCCTGGAAAGACTTTCGCCAACTAGCTAAGCTCTACCTTTTCAAAACACATCAAGGGCCAGGCAAGGACGAAAG
>BHFT01050226.1:0-39524 GCA_004320025.1 Laticauda laticaudata | reverse complement strand
CTGTAGGGGGTGTGCATAAGCACACCAACGTGCCTACTGTCCCTGTCCTATTGTTTCTTTTATTTTTCTTATATGTATCCATCTATTCATAACTATTTACTTATACCTATTATCTTGTAAGCAATTGACAAATAAAATAAGCAAATAAATAAAAATTATCAAGGACTTGATGACTTCCCAATCTCTACTCACTACTCTAGTCTGCTGCAGTAGACACTCCCTAGGATTTTTCTCCATGCTACAAATTCCTCCATGCCCATTTTATTTTGGGCCACCAGACAGAGAGGTGCCTGGCTTCCAGGAAGCATGCCTCTCGAATTGATGATTGACCAGCAGACAATAAAGGACATGCCATGAGTTATATGAGCTTCTTATACACACAAATTTATCTGTCTTTTGAAAATGTATTCAAGATATTTTTTTTAAAAAAGGGACAAACACTCTGGATAAAGCATTAATCCTTGGATGTGTCTCTACTGTTATTGTAACACAGAGGTCTCAAACTCAAGGCCCACAGCCCGCATCTGGCCTGCATGGTTCTTAAATCTGGCTCATGTGGTTGCCCTGAAAATAATGAAGGATTAGCCAAATGGAGCCCCATTTTTGGCCGTGATGGCCTCCTGCATCCCTCTAGAGAGCAAAAACAGAACCCGGGGAACAACACACACAATGAAATCGAGTTTGATACCCCTGTTGTAACACATAGAAGACTGGTGTGGAGTTGCTTGCTTCTGTTTTTCTTTTTCTTTTTCTCAGTACCATCACTCAGGCCAAAACTTGGTGTTCCACCACTTTTTTTCTCTCCCTATTCCAAATCTATAAAGGACAATTTTAACAAGCAAAAGTAAAAACCTGGCTTGGACTGTAGTTGTGTGCATAGAAACAATTTGCTAATGGACAGGAAAATAGTATTCCATAAAGAAAGAGTCCTGTATCTGTTTTGCTATGTGAAAGGTGTTCGTTTGTTTTTAAAACAGGTAAGATACTGTAAGATATAGCAGCTGCAACATGCAATCTTCTATCTGCAGATTAGAGAACACAATCCCAGCCAAATTTCATTATTTGTCTCTTTTTGCTACATAACATTTCCTAAACTAAAGATGCATTTGACTCTTTAGCACTCTTAAAACCAGTCAGCTACATATGTTACAATGCTTTTTTATCATATTTGTGCCACATATATTTAGGACCTTTATTGATTTTGATTTTAGTAGATAACACATCTCTTCTAATAGAGGTTAGGTCATCTTAAAACACAAAGGGCTTCTTCCTGCAATGTTTTTTTAAACAAATTAAAATGCTGCCTTGCTTGTGCCTGATATAAAACAATAACTGCAGCAACTAGGTACAGGAGTCTCAGCCCTCTTCTATTTATTTTATTTTTTTAAATTTTTTTTAATTAATTTTACAACTAAAAACAACAACTGGTTATTGTTTACAAGTTACTTCCCTTAATTTTGCCATATCTGCACACTTTGTCTTTACAAAAATTTGTACATCACTCATATAAAATTATCTTATTCTTACTATCTTATGATATCAAGTCTATCTTTGTTCTAACCATTTATACCAATAATTCCAACTATTATAATATATTGAAGTATCCTTGTTTTTTAAAGCTAAAGTTAACCTGTCCATTTCTTCGCAATTTGAAATTTGTTGGATGGCCATCTCTGTAGGTATATGAGGGTGTTTCCAACATTGAGCAAAGGCCAATCTGGCCTCTATTAGTATGTGTATTGTTATGTATTTTGTTATTTTTGATATTTATTTATCAAAAATCCCTTACAAAAAGGACTCTGGTTTGTACTCGATCTGTTCTTTTGTTATATCTTCCAGCCAATTTCTAATTTTCTTCTAGTATTTTGGGCTTCCGATACATGACCCACCACATGTGCAAAAAAGGTTCCCTCCTTTTTTTTTTTTACATTTCCAACATTTTGCGAACTCATTTTAAGGCATAAAATTTTTTGCCCAAATCTTTGAAGGAGGAAGGTGGCCATCTATAAACCATTTTATATGTGTTTTCTTTTGTATCGCTGATTTTGTAATCTTGATTAATTTCTTCCCCAGGACTTTTCCCATTCCATTAGCGGTGATGTTACAATCCTACATTCCTACTCCATGGAATGGCCAGGGAAGAAAACCAAAAAAAAAGATGGACATTAAGATACCCAATTAATCAGAGAAAAAGATATCATGATAACACTAAGAGGAATTAAATTATTTTAAAACAAAATGACAATGGCTATAACTACGAAACAAAACATTAGGGGATCACAAAATGAAGCAAGTAAATAAGAGGTATAACAATTTCTTACGAATGCCAAGAGGAATAAAGAAAAATATGCCCATACAAAAATAAACTGCAACAAACAAATTAAGAATTAGAAATGCAATACAGAAGACCCCAAAGAAACTCAACATTGCAAAATCAGATTAATAATAGTTAAACACAAATTTGACATTTAATTGAACAAGAGAAAAGATTATAAATTTACGATTTTTGACTAAAAACAAACCTGACTTTGAGGAATGCTAATAAGCCAGAAAGATGGTTAGCTTAATAAATTAAAAAAAAAAAAGAAAGAAAAAGAGACTGATATACCCAATTAATAGCCATGGGAATGGCGACACTATAAACAAGAGAGTATGAACAAAAAAAGAAATCGGTATTATAAATACTTTGAAAGTAGTTATATAAAAGAAGAAATAAATGAGGACAGTAGTAAGAAATTACTTTGTATTGAAATTAAAGATAAAAAATTGAAGAAGAAATGAAGAATACTTAAACAAAGATATACCTTCGTTCTTGAACTGAAATTGGCAATAGAGACCAAAAAAATAAGAAAGCCCCGGGCCCCAGATGGAATTCCGGGGAGCTATATAAAGTAATTGCAGAACAAATTGGACCTTTTATGCATGGAAATTTTCCAATGATGTATTTATTGGCAGCCAAGATGCGGACTCATGGAGCGGAACACTGGATTTGTTGACCCGATAAGACGATCTGAATCCAGATATATAATAATCTATTAGACAATTCATTATTAACACCTGATTATAAAATATTTACCTCTTATAGCTAACAGCACTAAAAAATAATTTTTATAATCTATATATACATGTAGATCAAAATGGATTTCTCCTGACCAGACAGATTAATGTAAATTCAAGAACAGTATTTAAGATATTTCTAGAATTTTATGAAGCCCACCCGAGAAAAACAAATTAGGACTTATGTTCTTAGATGCTGAAAAGCCTTTGATCATCTTAAATTGGCAATTTTTAATCCAAAAAAATATACAATATGAAATTAGGCCACTAAAATTTTGAAAAATTATAACAACCTATCTATGATACACAACGGCCAATATTATAGTGGGGAAATTAAATGTTCCCAATATTAAATGGGGAATAACGTAGTCAATAAATAGAGAAAAGGAGCTAGACAAGGCTGCCCGCTCCTCACCGCCTGCTCTTCATATTCCATTATATATACATTACTAATTAAGATTAGACATATCAGAGAGTTAAAAGGACTAAAGATTAAATCAGAAGAATACAAGATTACAAGCGTTTACTGACAGATTTGGCTGTTTTCATTGAGGGATCCAATTGAAAAGAGGACAAAAATTGATTTAAAGAAATGAACAATTTGGAGCCGGTTTAAACAGGACTTAAATAATACCGGGAAAAAAACAAAATTAATGACTAAAATTTAATACAGAAAACAAAAAAAAGAGAACTAGAAGAATTATGGGAATACACAGTGACAAAATGAAATGTAAATATTTAGAATTATGTGACAGCACATTGTCAAGGCGCTTAAAAAAAACAACTACGATAAGTTGATGCTTCAGATAAGAAGGCATTCTAGGAATTATTGGGAAATTACAGAACTTTCACTACTTGGGCAAGAACTTGCTACCGTTTGTTAAAATGAATATCCTCCCAAAAATATTTAATATCTATTTCAAAAGATGATTCCAATTAAATTACATAAATATTTTTTCTGAAGAAAACTCAATAAAATTATGTGCTAAATTTATTTGGCAAGGGAAAAAAACCAGAATAAAATTTAAAAGCAATGCAGGATATGAAGAGCAGCGGAGGTTGGCACTTCCCAAATTGGGAATTGTCCATTACACAGCTCCACCCTATGTATGCGTTAAAAGATTGGGTAAACTTAAAAATAATAAAGATCTTATTTTTGAACGGCCACGACACTTACAAAGCGAGTGGCATGCTTTCTTATGGGATGTAGAGAAAAAATCTAAACAGAAAATACTCTTCACAGACACTTAATTAAAGACTCATTGCGTAACTAATGGGAAAAAAATACAATAAAAAAAAACACTATTTTAAAAAGCTAGCGCATTTGGCATATCAACAATGGAGGCGATGCATCCACCCCAAACAATTTGGATATTTCTAAAGAATGATTCAAAAATATTTTTTTATTTTTTATAAAAAAAAAGGGGGGGAAAATTTAATTGGACATACAAGGGAAATTTGAAAATTCCCATCAAGAACTTCAAAAGAACGGGGATTTAAAAATAGATTAATGGCATATTTACAAATTACATAGTAGATATAACCAGGATAGAAAAAAGAATTCAGATTAGTAATAAACCCCAGCAGCTAGATAAAAACTTTAATGCGTGCATCAGGAAAAAAAATAATAACTAGATTTTACAATTGTTTACTCAAAAGTAGAATTAGAAGAAGAAATAGTAAAAGAAATATAGATTGCTTAGGAGTATGAATGTAGTACGTAATATCACCTTAAAATGAATTGGGGAAACAAGTCTGGGGAAGTAATAATAAGATTACAAAATCAGCCACAGCATACAAAGCAAAAATGCATACTAAGACTGTTTTATAGATGGCACCTTCCTTCCTTCGCAGACTGGCCAAAAAAATGTGCCCCAAAATGAGTCCCAAAGTGCTGGAAAATGTAAAAGAAAGAAGCGGAACTTTTTTCCAACTCATGTGGTGGTCATGCATAAGAAGGTCCCAAAAATATTGCGAGGATAATAAGAAATTGCTAGAAGATATTACTAAAGAAACAAGATCGCAATATAACCAGAGTTCTTTTCTACTAGGATTTTACAAACAGATATGTGCAAAAAAAGACAAAATATATTACAATACAATATATTAAACACAGCTAGCGTTGGCTTTTGCTCAGTGTGGAAGCATCCACAGATACCAAACAAAGGAAGATTATCAAAAAATTTCAAAACTGCGCAGAAATGGACAATTTAACCATTAGCTCGTAAAAAAACAAAACTTCAATATATTATAACAAGCTTGGAATTATTGTAATGGGTTGAACCAAAGATGAATTTTATTAATATTAGGATGAACAAGAATAAGATAAAAATTTATATGAGTGATGTATAAATTTGCTAAAGATAAAGTGTTAGCAGATAGTTAAAAACCGAAAGAAAGAAAAGATCTCACAAATTGTCAAAAGTAAGAATAATTTTAACAAATTTTCTTTCTTATATTTCTTTTTGGTTTTTTTTCTGGTTTTCTGTGGCCCCTTTTCAACCATCCCCTCTTTTTCTTTTCTATTCTACCCTTTCAAATTATTGCACGTTTATTATGTTGTTGTGTTTTTTGTGGTTATGTAATGGTAAAATCAATAGAAATTTGCTTTTTAAAAAAAATAAAAAAAAATAGAAAAGGGAGTCAGGACAAGGTTGCCCGCTCTGCGCCCCTGCTCTCCATGATTCTCATTAGAAACAAAACTATTAATATGAATTAAGACAGAACTCAGAGATAAAAAGATTAAAGGTTAAAAACAGAAGAATAGCAAGGTGCAGGCATTGCCGACGATTATGGTTTCTTTATTGAGGAAACAATAGAAAGAGACAAAAATTATTAATGGAATTTAGAAAACCAATTGTGGCATCGGAGCAGACTCAAAAATTAATTAGGAAAGAAAACAAAAATTAATGACTAAAAATTTAACAGCAAAAAAAAAAATTAGAAGAAATTATGGAAAACAAGTGACAAAGAAAGTTCAAAAATTTGAGGAATATGGGTTGGACAGGCCACAGTTGGTAAATAGAGGGCCCACTTAGAAGAATAATCTATTCGATAAAGTTGTTTACTACAGGTAAAGAAGGATTTTAGAATTATGGGGCAGAAGCTGCCAACTCTCACTGTTTGTAGCGATTGCACCATAATTAAAAATGAATATGTCTCCCAAAATTCTCTTATATTTGTTTGCACGAAGAGATTCCAATAAATTAACACCAAAATTTTTTTGAAGAACTTAAAACAATATTTAGCCGCTAAATTTATTTAGGCAAGGGAAAAAACCCAAGAGATAAATTTAAAACGCAATTGCAGGCAGGTATGAGGAGCAGGGGAGGGTTGGCACTTCCAAATTGGGAATTGTATTACACAGCTGCCACCCTTGTATGGTTAAAATATTGGGTGAACTTAAATAATAAGAGAATCTTATTTTTAGAAGGCCATGATTTACAAAGGGGGTGGCACGCCTTTTAATGGGACGTAGGAAAAGTTAACCAGAAATGTTTCCACAGACACTTAATTAGAGATTCATTATTAATTAATTGGAAAAAAATATGCAAAAAACACGACTTAAAAATACCGATCTGGCAATCAACAATGGAGGCGATGATCCACCCAAACAATTTGGATATTTCTAAAATGATTAAATTCAAAGATTTATTGGACATACAAGGAAATTTGAAATCACGACAAGAACTTCAAGAGCAGGGATTTAAAATAAATCAGTGGGTATACTTACAAATTCCTAGTAGATATAAACAGGATAGGAAGGAATTTGGAATTAACAATAAACCCCAGCTAAAATTAGACAAAATTTTATTAGGACCAGGTAAAGAAAGTATAACTAAATTTTATAATTGTTTATTAGAAGTAGAATTAGAAGAAAAAACATTAAAAGGCAATATGATAGCCCTCTACTATTTAATGACCATTATTTGCCTACTGAAATATTAAGTATTCAGCTTCTTTGCCACCAAACTTAGACTTAGAAACAAAGCATAAAGAAAGTCCTATGTAATACAGTTTGTTGTTTATTGTTTACAAGTTACTTACCCAAAATAAATAAATAAATTCTAACAAGATGTATGCAAGTGGCTCCCTCTGGTGCTGAAATCTCTATCAACTTCACAGATTTTTTATTCTTCCAACTATCTTTCTTAAATATGCTTATGGTACAACTGCATCATTCCACAGATTAAGCTAGGAAAGGCAACAGTGAACTTGTAAGCCTGCCTTGATTAAACAAAATAAACGACTATATCATTTGTAATCATGCAAAATAAATATTATGTGGGTATTTGACACTGGACTTAACTGGGAAATAATCAGTTCCGTTTTTTTTTCTTAATGTGCTATCATTTAAACTTCTCACTCTGTTTTGATTTACACTGTAAATACAACCATGTAAAAAATACAGGACTTATTGCTGGTAAAACAACTTCAAATTGGGTGACATCCTTAACAATACTAGCAGTTTCCTTTTGCTTCTCCATTTCTGTGAATGGGAAAGAAGCACTGTATGTATGAAAGCAACTGCCTCCTGATGAATTATGAATGTTCATTTTCATCAGTTGATATTATGATCTCAAATATATGCTCTCATGACACTGAGTCCACCATGTTCCCAAATGATTGGGATCAAGATAGCAAGAAACTTAGAACAACTTGGTTTATTATCTTTCAAGTGAAATCCAAAATGTTGTAATCTAAGCTATCACTTGCAGAATGTTGTGGAAGTGACATTATGTGTATGAATATGAATGTGCCTTGATGACATGCTTGAAGTTAATATACTTGCAAAGGGAAAGGCTTTGTATACAAGTGTCAGCATTACCTCAACTGTGGCTCTGTGTTGCCTAAAGTTCTGACTTTATTTAATTTGCCATTTATTTGTCGGTACTGATGAACAGAAAGAACCTAGGACACATCCTATTGGCGAGGATCTATGTTGCTGACACCATAACCTGAGCATTTTGAAGAACAGAAGATCCTAAATCTTTTGAAATTCTAAAGGTATTTTGAAAGCATATTTTGGTATTCAAAAAACATGGTATCCTTTAAAAAAACATTGTAAAATGGTTAATCTAGTGAACGTAGTGTCTTTGCAGTTTTCTTTTAAAAGTATTTTAGATGTGTTTTTTGTCATTGCCACATACAAAGTCCAGCTGACATTATGGCTAACATAGGACTGGAATCCAGTTTCTAGACTGTTGCCTGAACCCAGGGGTGGGATTCAATTTTTTTAACAACCCATTCTGTGCATGTGGCTTTGTTGGTGGGTGTGGCTTGGTGGTCATGTGACTGGCTGGATGTGGCCAACTCAACATCACGCACATGCTTCTCCTCGCCTGGCCTCTCATGACTGTGGGAATGCTGCAACAGTCATAAGTGTGAAAAATGGTCATAAGTCACTTTTNGAATGTAATAAGGGTTAACGGAGAGGCAATTTCTGTAAGCAACACCAGAATGTTTCCTTCCTGCCTTCCTTACAGGATTAGGCCAATAATTTCTTCTAACAACTGGTTCTCCGAACTGCTTAGAATGTTAACAACCGGTTCCAGCGAATAGGTGCGAACTTGTAGAATCCCACCCCTTCCTTAACCACTACATCATACTGGTACTCAGTGGTCATGGCTATTCACAGAATATCCATCTACTTGAAACCAAATTGATATTTCTGAGTTTTCTCTGTACTCAGAACTGGGCTAAGATACTTAGAACTTAAATTCGAGTAACTTTATTGTCATTTTAAATGTTTTCTATTTAGCATACATTAAAATCAAATTTTACTGCATACAGTTCTCAAAGGGTCACCACTTCCAATATACACTACATAACTATGACAGAATGAATGAATCAATGAATATGCATATATCCACATCTATTACACAACACAATATTATTTATTATACTATTTATTGTCGAACAGTGATTGTATGGAAAATGGAGAATCAAAGCTATTAATGAAAACAATATTATTCTAGTTCATTTGACTTTGCAACATGTCATCTTCCTTTTGAATGGATTTCAAATTAAAATAATTTTTAAAAAATAGGGAGTGTCAAGGAAATTCCCTATGTGGCCCACGGTGCTACACAAGAAATTCCAGAAAGTAAGGGAGGTGTTAAATGAAAGTTCTCAGGAAGAACGGGAAAAAATTTCACCTAACTTTATTCATATCTCCATATTTCATCTGGACATGTCAAATGGACAGCAGTGGACTAAAAATTTGTAAATACTGAGGCTGCACTTCTGGTGTTCTGAATTAGAAATGAGTAGATGCTTAAATAACAAGAAAGTTAAAATAAATAATAAGGGACGTGAAAGATTGAGTTGGAGTAGGGCTGGAATCCAATACACTTGTTTGTTAATGGAGGCAGGGATAATTTTGGAAGATGCCAGGAAATTTTGAAATGGTTTTATTTTTCTTTCTGTTTTTCTTTCTATTTGCAATAGCACCTCATGCCTTCCCAGTTTCTGCCATTTATTTATTTGTTCATTCAGACCTTCATCCATTCAACTTCTTTAGCTGCCCATCTCAATCAATGGCTCTATAATGTAAATCAGGGAGAGAGAAAGAGATGGTATTGAGATATCTGAAGTTCTGATAGAATTAAATATGATATTGAAAAAGTAAAGCCCCTGTCACACTGCACCAACGGATGGAAAGAGGATGTAAAATGGAGAAAAACACTTGCCATCCGTTGGTTAACACGATGCTTTCCGGTTCTGTACTCACTTGCTCTCCATTTGCTCCTCTCTATCCGTCCAGCAACCTGTCTATTGACATTTCATCCGCCTCAGCAAGGTTTTGAGCTGCTCAAAAACTTTGAGCGGAAAATGTATCCAATTGCATCCGTCTCTGCCATCCTTCTAGGCTATACGGGGGACATCCGTTCTGCAATCCTTACCATCTGCTATATCCGCGCGACGGCATCCGCTGCACACGGACCCGTGCAACTCAAATTCCATTCCAGTGGTAAACGGATTGCAGGAGAGGAAGTGGAAGCGACGACGCAGCGTTAGTAGCACAGCACAGAGAAAGGATGAAAGTGGATGCAAATCGCCATCTGCATCATCGTTCGCTACGTATAGCCGCTCTGCCAGTCCGCTCTGCATCCTCTATCGCATCCCTATCATCCTCTAGCACCAGTTCCTCGCCTACATGCATGTTGCCCGTCTGGGCATTCTCTATAGCATTCTCTACGCATACCTCTTACGCATCTGCTCCCTGCTCCCTTCTGGATGCTATCCGCTTTCTATGCCGCTTTGCATCTGACCGAGTCTGCCCCCGATCCGCTCCTATTCCGTGTTTATCCGCTCGTCTGGTTATGGCAAAATTTTTTTCGCCCTCTTTGCTGAGAGTGGGATAACAAGGATGGAACATTTTCTCGTCCGCGTGTCCTTTTTACAAACGTTTTAGCAATCCTTTGGCAGTGTTGACCAGGGCCTTATGTTCAAAGTACGGCACTATCTGAGGATTCCAAGAAAAAGAATTAACTTGCATTAATTGGCATATATTGATCACTAAACGAGTTTCAAGACATCTTTACAAGGTTTACAAGAAGGGTTTCATTTTTCATTTTCTCATCTTACAAACAGCAACAGCCTATAAGTTTATTTATTAATCGTGAATTGCGATGTTACATTATCAACAGGAACTACCATGTTAGGTTGTTTGTCGTTGAGTATCATCCTCATCATCATTTTAGCATTTAAAGATGAAAGCCTCTTCTAGCTTGTTTCAACGCAATACACGGTCGCTGAGCATATTTTGCTGATGGCCAGTCAGATCTCCGTAGTCTTGCGTTGTACTGTGCTTTCAGGGATTCGGTACTTTATGCAGAATGGATCCATATCTATAACTGACTTTGTCCAGTCTGGCCAGCAGTTCTTCCTTACAATTGACCAGCCCATTTCCATATTCCAATTCTTTTTTACTCTCTTGATGATATTGTGTATACTTGCCATGGTTGTTCTCTAATCGATTTTGCAAGATCTGTTCTATCTCTGTCTTATGATGCCGAACATGGTAGTCTTTCCTTGGATCTTCATGCCACTGACTGTGAGGTTGTGTCCATGTTTCACTGGCAGTTATGTTAGCAAGAGTAGCATACACTGATTTGAAAACTTTTCTCTTCTGGCATAGGAGGAAAGTTGTTCCTTGGAAAATTATACTAAGCTTGCTCGAACATACTGCAACCACACTTAACACACCATTCAATTTCCTTTATTGTATCACCTTCTGTTGCCAAGTATATGTAGTGGTCAACTATGTACCAGTTCTTTCTCCAGAGGTATAATATATATAATATATATATAGTATTTGTGCTGTTTAGCTTCCTTCGGTAATTATCCCCACGTCATTGTAAGTTCTGTTTTAAATTGTAGCTCATTGTAGTTCTGTTAAAGAGCTACAACTTTAAATGGAGCTACAACTTTAACAGGAGGAGCTACAAATGACGTGGATAATACCCGAAGGAAGCTAAACAGCACAAATGTAAGTACCCGCGAGAGCTTAAAAAAAAACAAAAAAAAACAAAACATATATATATGTGTGTGTGTGTGTGTGTGTGTGTGTGTGTGCGCGCTGTTCAGCTTCCTTCGGTGCTTTTAAAGCACTACAATGATGTGGGATAATACCCGAAGGAAGCTGAACAGCACACATGTAAGTTCCCGCGAAAACTTAAAAAAACATATACATATATATATATATATATTTTCTTCCTTTGGTGAATTTATTAAACATAACCTGGCTCATTTTCAGGTTTATTTTTAAGTCAAATTGTGCAGCTCTTTGTGTCTTTGTAGTTTTTCTGGGTCTTGTGAGAAGAGAACAATGTTAGTATATAGTAGTTATTTGGTTGCCGAAGAGTGCTAGTCCATGCAGTTCACGCTGACATGATCATCCATGGTGCAGCAGGGGAGGCGAACTATCTCTATACAAGAAAGACAAGCAGCATCCTGTAGCATCATTCATGGTCTTCTCTCACCACCGATATCACCTCACAGCATTGCATTTGGGCAGGATCAGCACAGAAGTGGTCCCTATTTATCTACTCACATACAGCATGCTTTCAAACTGCTAGGTAGGCAGAAACTAAGGCAAGTGAGGGGAGCTCACTCTGTCACACAGTGCTGGGATTTGAACTGCTGGAGTAGAGATCAGCTGATTCTTTTGAAGAAAAGACAAGGAAATCACTATTCTGCTCTTTTTTTCTTCTTTTTCTTTCTCTAAAGAAAAGAAGGATAAACCCACAACTTTACAATTGATGGCATGAAAGAATAATATAGTTCAATTCTCCATATTTTCCAATCCACTGAAAAAAATTAATTTAGTTTAGAGTTTATATTTGGTTTTAAATGGATTTTTATTTTCCTTTCTTAAATGTTTATTAATTTAAAATAAAAGTATATTTTCAGAAAAGATAACATCAGTAGACAACAAAATTTACTGAATTTATACAATTTATGCTCATTGTTAAAAGATAAACCATAGACAATAAAATACATTGAGTTATTTTTATATGAAACAAAGTATAAATCTTTCAATTCAGTGCCAACAGCTCCAGAATACTGTTATTTTTTAAGAGAAAAAAGAAAGGGGAAAAAAACCCTTACTAAAAATTATCAGAAAGCAGAACTCATTTCCACTAGCACTGTCAGAAATGATATCTGGTTATAAAGGCCAAACCTATATTCATGGGGTCTATAAGAGAAGTGAAGTGTGGAATAAATGATGACCTCTGCACCATGACATTATCGCCATCATCATACAAATGCAGATGCCATGATGCAATTATGACACTGTCCCTTGCACAATGATGGCATGGAACATTGTAGCTTCTTACAAGCATCACCACACCATGTGTACAATTATTAAGCAAGTGAGTATTATGACCATATTATCCTTTGTATGCATATTTTCCACCTCCAAGCTGTATAAACTTAAATGCTTAGTGTATTCAATCAGGTGATGTGTATTTGTGTGATGTGGGATGGTGCGGTCTAAGGAGATCAACACCCTGTATCAAGGTGTGCATAATTATTGGGCAGCTTCTTTTCCTTAGGCAAAATGGGCTAAAAAAAGAGATTTAACTGACTCTGAAAAGTTAAAGATTGTAAAGTCTTTCAGAAGGATGTAGTACTCTTGAAATTGGTAAGATATTGGGGTGTGATTACAAATATCACTTGCATTTTGTTGCAAATACTAAACAGGGTCATTACATGTTGAAAAAAAAGATGCACCTTAACTGCCAAAGATTTGAGAAGAATCAAACATGAAGCTACCAGGAATCCATTATCCTCCAGTGCTGTCAAATTTCAGAACTGCAACATACCTGGAGTGCCCAGAAGTACAAGGTGTTCAGTGTTCAGAGACTGATGGCCAAAGTAAGGAAGGCTGAAATCCAACCACCTGTCAACTCATGAAACATTCCTATGCCTGTTTTAGTAGTTGCGATAAAAATGAGTGAGGAAAGGATATCCGGAAGAGCAGTGCAGTTTGAAAGCGAAAGTATATTCCAACTCTTATCTTTAAAAGATTGTAACTGAAATACCAGAGTTTTTGCCTGTGAATATATTTAATTGGAGAATGTGAATGATGACACCCAGCCCATGAATATGCTCACTTGGAGAATCTGGTTTATGAGACACGCAGGGGGGAGGGGGAAAACAGAGTCACAGGTGATTATAAATTATATATGCCAGAGTTGGCTTCATAAAGGGCAGTGCCAGTATGTTGTCTCCAATAAATCCTTTGAAGTATTTTGAAGTTTGTCTTGAGAATCATGATTTAATTAGAGCAATTGTTGGAATTTTGACACCACCACTGAACAAGACACATAAGTTGAAATGGCAAGACTGGGTCAAGAAATATCTGAAGACAGATTTTTCAAAGGTTTTATGGACTGATGAGATGAGAGTGACTCCTGATGGACCAGATGGATGGGTCCATGGTTGGATCAGTAACAGGCACAGAGATCCACTTTGACTCAGACCACAGCAAGGTGGAAGTGGGATAGTGGTATGGGCTGGTGTTATGTAAGATGAGCTAGTTGGACCTTTTTGGGTTGAAGATAGACTCAAAATCAATTCCTTTCTTCAAGCAGTGGCACATGAAAAAGTCTGCATCTTTCAAGAAGACCATGATTTTTGTGCAGGACAATTCTCCATTGCATGCATCGAAGTATTCCACTGCATGGTTAGCAATTAAAGGCCTTAAAGATGAAAGAGTGATGACATGCCCCCTTTCTCATCTGATGTAAACCCTATTGAGAACTTGTGGACCCTTCTTAAATGGGATTTAAGAGATTTATGGTGAAGGAAAACAGTACACATCTCTGAACAGTCAGTCTCTGGGAGACTCTGGTTGCTGCTGCACAAAAAGTTGATCATCAACAGATCAAGAAATTGAAAGATTCCATGAATGAAGGCTTATGACTGTTATTGAAAAGAAGGGTGGCTACATTGGTCACTGATTTTTTTTGAACTGTCAGAAATATTTATTTGTAAATTTTGAATTATTTATTATTCTCACTTTAACAGACAAAAATAAATGAGTGGGATGAGAAAATTTTCATTTTTCACGAAGTTGCATAATAATTCTGCACACTGATAGTTGCCCAATAATTGTGCACACATATTCTCCTAAGAAAGCCATAACCGCATTTTTATTTTCTTAAATATTCAGGTTTGAGGTTTATTAACATTTTGGATTGATCGATTGTTCAATAAAATTAATCCTCCAAGAGCCTAATAATTGTGCACATAGCATAGTTATAAAAATGTTGTTGTGAATACTAATCACTGAAAGACATCACAACAGTGTTGTATGCATCTGCATGTAATTACAGTTTTCTTCTCTCAAAGACTTTTCAAGACAGGTCAGAAAGTAGATGAAATGTTCATTCATTTAAAGAATGGGTAAGGCTTCATGAATTTTCTCTGATGGTTGACACCAGGATGTAAACCAATCTGACTGGGCTCTATATGATCTTATAATAAAATTTCTGTCCTGGCATAAGGATCATATGAGTCAAGAAGAAACCACAGTTGAAGCCGCAAGGATGGCAAACTTCAGTTCTAACAATACATTATGAAGGTATACAGGGGTAGGATTCTGCTGGTTCCAAATGGTTTGGGTGAACCCCTAGCTCCGAAGATCAGCTGGGAGTGAACCAGTTCATTCCAATGATCATGTGAGCCCGCCCATCCACCTGCTCCTATGCTGTACTGACCTTTATCATCTCATCTAATCAGTATGGAAGAGCGGATTGCCGTTCCTCAGCTGTGTTACTCCTCCGAAGTAACATAGAAGGTAAGGATATTTGCATCACTGTTCATGCGTGTGCATGCACAAAGTACGCATAATGCGCACAATCACTGAACCAGTTGTTATACCAACAGCATCCCATCCCTGAAGGTATAGCATCTATATTCCACATTACTCAACTAGTCAGAGATGCTTATGAAATTAAATCCAGATACAGGATATGACGTAACAATTTTGAAGCACAAACTGTGAGTCATCTTTGCAGAAGATGAATATACAACCACAACTGAGTCCAAAATTTCTGTGGCTAAGCAAAGACAGTTGTTGTGAGTTTTGCTCTGTTTTACAACTTTACTAGCCATAGTTAAGTGAATCACTGCAGTTCTTTAGTTAGTAATATGTGTGTTAAATGAATCTGGCTTTCCCATTGATGCTGCTTGTCAGAAGATAGAAAAGGGGGATTACATGACCTCAGGACAATGCAACTGTCATAAATACATGCCAGTTGCCAAGTGTCTGAATATTGATCATGTGACCATAGGGATGCTACAACAGTTGTGTGAAAATCTGCAATAATTCATTTTCTTCAGTGCTGTTGTAATTTCAAACAGTCACTAAACAAATGGTTATAAATCTTTAGAGTTACAATCATAATGGATATTGCCCATCATGGTTATAACTCATGACAGGTGTAAATCACCCAATAGTTCATTACAAAGCTGTTTTGCCAAAAATTGAAAGTAAATGCCAGGTTCTGGTGAAACCATCATAAAATGCAGTCACCTATCCATGGGATGCTGCAAAAAGCTATAAATGTCACCTGGTACCTCAATACCTGAAGTGCAATCATGTGACACAGTGGTCAGAACTTTGAATTCGGGTCATAAGGGAGGTCCGTTATAAGTTTAAACATTCACTAAGTGACCAATTGTTAAGTCCAAGACTACCCATACAAACTGAAAACCAAAGTTTTTAAGATTACTTGCTTTGAAGGGATAATTTTTACATATCCCTAAACTGAAACGGACTTCTATTTAGCACAGCCTTACTCCTACATTACTCTGAATTTGAGCAAAAATTCATCATAGACTTCCTTTGTACACTTTAGTTTGTGAGGCACCTCTTCAGGAAAGAAGCTTGCATTACATATTTGTAACACAGCTTAGTCCAGTGAGTTGAAGAGTTTTAGAGAGGCTTCTAAGGGCCCCTGGAATATGAAAAAATAACCAACAATCAGCTCTGCTGAACAGATCTAAAACCTCTTATTTCCTAACAGTGAATTTTCATTTCAATATCCTGCCCATTTAACAATATAAATTGTCAGTCAGCTATGGAATTCAATTTACTTTCATCCACTGAAGCCTCTTTTAACTTCCATTTTCTATTAAATATGCTTTATTAGTAACACAGAGGGCTCTCTCCCAAAGTCTTCTTTTTTTAAGTCAAATATTTCTCAGCTGGAAGTGACACTAAATTTAAAACAGAAAGGTAAATTAATGTTGCAGAAGAAAATGCCGGGCACAAAGAGAAAATATGAAACAAGTAGTCAGATTTCAAATGCCACCAACTACTGTAGGGTCCTTAAAGAGTATAATTGTATTCTATTTTTATCTGAATTTTTAAATCTACTGAATGCTAGAAGTTAACAGAATAGAATCTTAATAAGACAGCCAAAGCTTCTACATTAATTTAGATGATATTGTATAATTTTTGGTTAATGTATTTAAACTTGGCATAGAGACTTGAAAAAGAATTGAAGAAAAATATCTGTTTAGGGAGTTTATGAGTTTGTGGATATTTCTCTTATGTCTTTGGGTACAATTTAGAATAGAACAGAACAGAATAGAATAGAATAGAATTTTTAGAATAGAATTATTTATAGCCAAGTGTGATTGAATACACAAGGAATTCGTTTTGGTGCATATGCTCTTAGTGTTCAAAAAAAAAAAAAGTACATTCATCACGAATCATAAGTATAACACTTAATAGTAGTCAAAGGATACAAATAAGCAGACAAATCATGTTAGGAATCATAATAATAATTGATTAAATCAAACCATACTAGTAAACAGTCAATAAAAAAATCATAAGGACACAAACAACAAAGTTACATTCATGCAATCATAAATAGGAAGAGATGGGTGAAAGAAAGGATGAGAAGATGAATAGTAATAGTAATGCAGACTTAATAAATAATTTGACAGCGTTAAGAGAAATTTGAATTTAACTTTGAATTTAAAGCAGCATGTCTCTGATCTCTAGCATAGGTTGAAGCCAAATACTGCATAAGAGTATAATGGAAAGCGTATTTTTCTTGAAAGGGAGAAGATAATGCCAGAAATCAAAGTCCCACAAATATGCCAAAGTTCAGCACAACAGAATAATTGTAATGAGAAAAATGCAATAATTAACATGGGATTTCAGAATTAACATGGAAACTCAGAATCTTCCATAACTTTGTTAGGGATAACATTGATTACCCTAACTGGTTTAGGTAAAATAATAAATAAGTAATCATAGTTTGTATGTTAAAGTGTCTGCAACTTTAACTGTGGGATAGTAATAAGGGAGTGGTTGTGAAAGCACCTTAAAAGAAGCAAGACTGCAGCGTGCTTTCTCTCTGGCTTTGATGACCCTGATTACTGTTGGAAACCTAGCTGCATTGCCTCGAACGGAGCAGAGAGAATCAAAAGATTGATTCTGTAAAGTTGAACTGACATCAGCGATATTCTACATGGAACTTGCTAACTGAAATCCTGAATGGACTGACTAAATGATACATGATATTGGGACTGTTTATTTTGACTATGCTATATAATGCGAATAAACTATAATTTTGATAGCCCACAAGCGTATCTGTATTTTTACTGTTTGTTAATCAAACATACAAGGCTTAGCTCACTCATTTATCTGTGTGCCTATCTGACTAAAACGCTGACATTCTGGTTTAGCTTGTCTTCCTAACCCTGGTTGGGAACCCAGGCCCTAACACTGGTTATGGGACCCAGACGCTGCAAAGTCAGTTTAACTAGGACTAAAACAGATTTATGTAAAGAGGGGAGAGTTTGTTGTTGTTATACATTACAGTAAACAGGATAGCTGTGTTATTAATTATAGTTTATATCCATACTATTAAAACATGGCACAAGTCAATTCTTACAAAGGTTGTCCCTTATATCCAAGCTGGATGGAACAAAACTATGTATCAAAATGGCTCTAAGCAAAATGTAGTCTACTTCTACGAAGAGAAGGTCTGTGAACATAATGAGGAATCCACCCAACGTAGAAGAATGGGATCCAGAGGATGAGGAAGACAGACTAAGATTAGAAGAATTTTATGCATACATGATTTATGCAATCAATTTATAATATTTTATAATATTTATGCAAATATAAATATCAATAATATTTATGCATTAATTTATGGCAGACCAATTTACATAATCAACGAACAGTTAATTAAGGCAAAAGTCCACCTGTAAGTCCTATAATACCTAGACGTACGACACGCGTAACATTAGACCACCGGATTAGTATCAAGCAAAGTATAGTTTCCAAGTAACTAAAGTTCCAACTATTTTGTAGATGAACTTAGGAATGTATCGCTGCTACAGGATCAGCGTGAATTGGCAAAAGGGCAATGCAAAAAAACTAAATTCATTTTAAAGGTAATGAACAAAGTTTATGAAGATGCCAATTACCTCCAGGAGAAAAATCCATTGGGTGCATGGATATTTAAAGTAAAACTAGAAATGATGGGACTGTTACCCATAAAAGCTGGTTAGTAGCTCAGGATTTTAATCAAACTGCATACTGATTACGATGAAGTTTTTGCCACCAAGCCTTAAAGCAAGATCTTTAGAGCGGCGCATTAGTGTGGGCAGCTAAGAAAAACCCTATGTCATTAACCATTTAGATGTAGAAACTGCCTTATCTACATGCACCAGTTGCAGCACACCTATATATTTAAGCAAAACCCAACATTGGTATTAAAAGACAATAAAGTAAAATAGTAATGATTGTTGCGAAACTCAAAAAGAGTCTTTACGGGTTGAAACAATCTGGGTTTGAGGTGGAACCAATATATTGTGAAAGAGTAAACAATATAGGTTTAAATCTGGTTAGCAGATCCATGTTGTGGTATTAAACAGAGAAAAAAATAACATGGAACGGCTGTCATTATTGTTATTATTTACAGATTGATAGTGTGCTTTGATAACTAAGACTAATAATGAAGCTAATGAAGATTATAACATTATTAGCCAAAAAGATAAATTAAAGTCATTTAGGTGAAATTTAAAAAATATCTAGGATTGACACATAACAAAACAAATAATGGTTTTAAGATATCTCAGAAGCATAAAATTGGCCAATTAATTAAAATGTTTAAAATGGAACTTTGCAAACTGGCAAAGACTCAATGAGTCAGGAAGTTTGCCAAAACAAATGATCAAAGTCCCAAATTTGATAAGTCCACTATATCAATCTTATGAGGGTAGCTTATCATATATAAGCAATTGCGTCAAGGGCCAGATATAGCCTTATCAGTTGTAATAAACAGCTGGCCACGTTTAAATTCAGATCCACATCAATGTCCATTGGCAACATTAAAAGAGAATTTTAAGATATCTTAACAGGAACAATGAACCATGCATTGTAATATAAACAAAGGGTGTGATTTGAGTCTTAGTGCCTATGCAGATGCCAAGTTTGCAACTGATATAAACACCTAGGAAAATTCAACATCTGCGCGATGGCTATATTATTTGTAAGACCACTAATAGGGTGGAGGTCAATCAGACAACCACGCATATTAGCTTGTCCACGATGGAAGCGGAATTTTCATGTCCTGTCATTTATTATGCACTGATTTGATTATGTACAAAACAGTTTAATAGACATGCGGGAATAAAACTGTTAAAAGGTTCCATTATAGTGTATGAGGATAAACCAAGCAGCTTATAAAGTTAGCTACTAGTATCTGCTGTAAAAACTAGATTCAAACATACCGAATCATAAGATACTTAAATGTTAAGATCTGTAAGAATGGGCTAATTATAATTGGAATACTGCATGACAGAAGGAAAACATGCAGACCATTTACAAAAGCACAAGGAGTAATGAAGTTTACAGAGAGTTGTAAAAAATTATCGAACGTTAAAAAATGTAAAGGGTTATAAATTATTATTTAACCTAACAAGGGGAGAATGTTAGGATAACATTTGATTACCCTAACTGGTTTAGGCGTAAAATAATAATAAGTAATTCATAGTTTGTATGTTAAAGTGTCTGCAACTTTAAACTGTGCGATCAGTAATTAAGGACAGTGGTTGTGAAAGCACCTTAAAGAAGCAGACTGCAGCGTGCTTTCTCTCTGGCTTTGATATCCCGGAATTAACTGCTTGGAAACTAGACATGCATTGCTCAACGGGAGAGAGAAACAAAGGACTGATTTTGTAAGTGAACGACATAGGATATTCTACATGGACTTTTGCTAAAACTGACATCATCCCTGAATGACTGACTTAAATGATAACCATACTACTTGCGACTGTTTATTTTGACTATGCTATATAATTTGGAATAAACTATCTAATTTGATAGCACCAAGGCGACGTATTTACTGTTATGTAATATAAACATACAAGACTTAGCTCACTTCATTTATCTGGTGTTGCCTATCTGTATCTGACTAACGCTGCACATTCTGTTTAGCTTGTCTCCCTAACCCTGGTTGGGGAACCCAGGCTTAACAAACTTTATAAGTGATTAATATCTCCTGAATATAGCATCTCATGAGGCATCTTATAAAAGCATTGCTGAATGTCCCACATTTCTATGACTGAACATACACACAGATGACTTAACTATTTTGATGTCTTCTGTAGCTTAATCAGGGTTTCCAAGAAAACAACCTAGGAGAACACATGCATCATAAATAGGGCCCTTTCACATTATTGCTAAATATTTGGCTAGCCAAGACACAGTCAGGGGTGGATGTTGGGGAAGGGGGAGTTTCTGGGGCCTAGCCAGCAAGCACAGTCCTAGTATTATCTGGCAGCTGAAGAATTAAGCAGGAAAGCTGTATAATTTAGAGTAAATTATAGATTTCGAAATGTTAGACATTTTGCTAACCAAAGTTGATCTATTGATTAGTGATGCTCTTCAGTCCTAATTCTGGTTTTTCTCAGTCATAACTGAAGATGTTTTGCCTATTATTTCAAGCATTAGGAATAAAGAAAGCCATGCCATCTAAACCTGGCCAAGAAGTAAACAGGATATTGCCAGTAATAGCAATAGCACTTAGACTTACATACTGCTTTACAGTGCTTTACAGCTCTAAGCGGTCTACAGACTTGGCATATTGTCCCCAACAATCTGGATCCTCATTTTACTCACCCTGGAAGGATAGAAAGCTGAGTCAACCTTGAGCCTGGTGAGATTCGAACTGTCAAATTGTAGGCAGCCGTCAATCAGCAGAAGTAGCCTGCAGTATTGCATTCTAATCACTGTGCCATCAAGGTTGATAATTCCAAAATGTTATTTTCCCCTTCTTCAAGTCTCTTAATCATAGCTATGGGAAGTTACTTAAATATGAAGAAACACAAACTTTTTTCAGTGTAGAATTGATCCAGTTTAATCAGCTGATCCATTAATTATTCCAAACTAATCAAGGAGAGAACTAACCTAGAACTAAGGAGAAATTTTCTGACAGTTAGAACAATTTAATCAATGGAATGAGTTGCCTTCGGAAGTTATGAATTCTCCATCACTCAAGGTTTCCAAGAAGAGAATGGACAGCCATTTCTCTGAAATAGTAAAGGTCTCCTGCTTGAGGAGAGGATTGGACTAGAAAACCTTCCAAGGTCCCTTCCAACTCTGTTATTCAGTCTAAGGAAGTGATCAATAGTATAGTCAAGAATATGCATTCATCAACAGGAATATGGCCACAATGACAATAACATTACATACTATTAATAATAATCATATATCTACTTTATTAATCCACGAGAATACTTGGAATCTATGTAGCTGCTGCCAGAATTTCTGAATTGGCATCTAAAATAAAGAATAAAAGATCCATCCCAGGGTCAGCAAAAAAAAGCTGGTTTACATTTGCCACAAATAAGATAATTTGAGCTGAATCCAACCAAGGAGCACAGTTGTTATACCACCATGAGTTTTAATCGATGTGAGTTAATTAGGTATTTAACCTGAAGGCCTCATAAAGCACTTAGTGACGAAAACATCAAGGTAAGTCATTAAGAAGACAGGTAACCCCAGCACCTGTATGAAGGGAAAATGAATACCACCAATATATTTCATTATCAGCTGAAGCCAAAATGGACACTGTGAAGAACATGGCATGTCAAATCCTAAATCTTAAGAGGAAGAGAAACTTGTAGTACTTTATACTGTAGCTTAAGAGCTGCCACCCTGCACAATTATTGCAAACATCACGCAGGAACATACTATAAAACAAAACTGATTTTTAGGAAAGCAATTAAAAACATAATAATTTTTCAGTGACAAAGGCGTAATCTATGGGAAGATTGTCTTATCATCAAAAAGTGTAGAGTTTATTTTCAGGGTATAGTTACTTTAACTTTGATTTGAAATTAATCTTCTTAGCTAATATATTCTTAGCTAAAATAAGACCTGGGTTCCTTTAACAAGGTGGCCATCAGATGCATTCAGCTGCAAGTCCTTAATGTCTGGTCAAGATTGCCATGCTCACAAATGAAAGTGTTAGAACATGTGGTACTGTTAGACCAACACACAGGAGTAGTTGTTCTCTACATATAGAGTACAGATAGTTCTTTAGCGACTGGTCAAAGCTGCGACCAACACTCCTCCCCAAGGATAACCCAGTTCCGAAATTCTGATGGACACCTGCATGTTTTCTTTCTTTCAGTCATTTATTGTCTTTATTACTTCATTTTCTTTCAATATTTCATTTTTGTACTCTTTATGTTTTTTCCTGCCTTGCTATAAAAATAACCAAATGGAGAAATCAAGAAGTGTTTCAACTGATGACATGAGCATAATTTGGTTTGCAATTAAAATGGCTTTAAATGGGGAAAATAAGTTTTTTATGGTTGCTGGATTCATAATTTTACAAGAAATATGCCACTCTTGTACTGCATGATTTTTTTAAAGGTGTTGAACTGATTAATCAGGCTGCATTTTTGTTTATGAAATAGTTTTTCATTGATTAATCACAAATGATTAATCAATAGAAACATACACACCTAAACAAAAATCTTATTAAAATAATGGCTAATACAGAGCATATTTGTTAAAGTGTGAGAAATGATGTTCCCCAAGAATTGGAAAGTCCCGGTGTGCTGCGATTACAGGAAAAGCATCTATCTTGTGTCTGGGAGCTACACTTTTAATCAAAAGTTAGACTGAGGCTGCAGGGGCATACGAGCAATGATGGAACAGAATAGAAAGGGCCAAATTTTTCAATTTGTTTTTTTTCCCTGAATTTTCAGTTGATGGTAAAGGTAAAGGTTCCCCTTGCACATATGTGCTAGTTGTTTCCGGCTCTAGGGGACGGTGCTCATCTCCATTACAAAGCCAAAGAACCAGCGCTGTCCAAAGACATTTCCATGGTCATGTGGTTGGCATGACTAAAGCCAAAGGCACACAGAATGCTGTTACCTTCCCACCAAAGTGGTCCCTATTTTTCTACTTGCATTTTTACATGCTTTCGAACTCCTAGGTTGGCAGAAGCTCGGACAAGTAACAGGAGCTCCCTCTGTTATGCGGCACTAGGGATTCGAACTGTTGACCTTCTGATTGACAAGCTCAGCATCTTAGCCACTGAGCCACCACATCCCACTCATTTTCAGTTTAGGGCAGGGTTTTTTTTTTTTTTTTAAGAAAAGTAATTGTGTTAAGCCCACTGCTAGGTTAATAAACTATATTTCTTGGAGGCAGGAAAGAACAAAAAAATGTGTTACTTGGTTTTTGTTTTATCCCTGAATTTCAGCATGTGATCAGGAGGAAGTTGGAGGCAACCAAAACAGAGCAGACCATTAAATTCCACAGTAGCAACTGCATCAAACCATATAAGCACCAGGTAAGTGATGACACAATCATGCAAACGTGGCTGTCATGCACTTGTGTTTCAATGTCTGAAAGAGGTGTAACAAGTATGAAGATATCAAGTACTTGGCCTTCTTGCATTCTCCACAGGTGTCCATGAGCTGTAGAAGGGCCATCATGTGAGTCCTCATGATACATTGGTTAAGTGCACGATTGTAGCAAACTCTGCTCACAGTCAGGAGTTTGGTTATGATGGAGGTCAAATTTGATTCAGGCTTTCATCCTTCCAAGGTCAACTAAATGAGGACCCAGATTGTTGGGGGCAATATGTTTGCATTGTAAACCACATAGAGAATGCTGAAAAGCACTATGGGGTAATATAGAAATCTAAATCTCTGATGTATAGCAATGTATTTGCTGTACATCGGAAATAGGCTTCCTATAAGTCATATGCAACTATATTTAAGTTACTGTACTGGTTTTTCAACTTACCCTGCTCAGGGAATCTCTCAGTTCTTATTTTTCTGCCCCAAAGTCCTTAACTATCTGCATGAATTCCTCAAGTTATGACTGTAATGGAACCTGTCCTTCACCGTTGTAACTCATGACAGTTGTAAATTGGATCATTCATGTGGATAATCTTAATTTATGAGCTTTTTGTGGCAGTTGTTAAGCTTATCATGTTGTCATAATGCAACTACTGCAGTCATAAAGTGACCACCATGGTCATTAAGCAAACACCTTGGTCATTAAGCAAGCCAATGCTTTGATATGAGCCAGTTTTGCTGAAAACTGGAAGCAAATGTTGATTTGGGGGAAAACTATTGTAACTATGGTCATGTGACCATAGGACACTGCAAACGGCCATAAAATGCACCCAACTGCCAAGCATCCAAAGCTCAGTCATGTGACTATGGGGGAGGGGGAAAGAAACTGTCAGAACTTTGAAACTGGTTCATAAGAAACACCAGGGAGGTCCGTTGTAACTTCAAATGGTTAAGCAACTGGTCATTCAGTCGAGGTCTATCTGCACAGTTAGCATCTTATATACCCTCATACTTCTTAGGCTTCAACATTTGGATATGAAATAGGAATGATAGTGGTGTTAAATGCAGTTCTTAATTGTTGGGAAGATGAATCAATTGTGAATTTCACTGAAATAGTTTTAAGCCATAGGATTTCTCAGTTTCCAAACAACTGGCCAGAGCTGTAATGAGCTTCAGCAAAATCTGTACCTGTATTTATTTTATTTATTATTCAATGTATCTCTCCTGTTTTTATTATTATTTATAAACAACACAGGGCAGCATATCTAATATTCCTTCCCCCTCCTATTTTCCCCACAAAATCCTGTGAGGCTAGTTGGGCTGAAGCAGTCACTGACCTAAGGTCACCCAGCTGGCTTTCATAGCTAAGGGAGAAAATAGAAGCCACAATCTCCCCATTTCTATACCAGAGCCTTCATCATTAGACCAAACTGGCTCTTTTCTGTATTCCTGAAAACAAGGCCTGTATTATCACGCAGTATTTGTTGATCCTGTAGCCTTTGAGTGGCATGCAATGGGCTGAACTGCAAAGCATAGGTGGAGTCAGGGCTAAGCTTACCAAAGTGAATAGATCTTCCAAAAATTGAGGGGACTTTGGTGTTCTCTGAACTTGTTTGTTTTCTTGCATACATTTCATTGCCCAAACTAGGTGACATCATCAGTGCTAGTAGGGAGTGAGGGTTTATTCTCAGTTTATATTCTAGTGGCTTGTTCTGTCAGTGTTGGTGAGAGTGGTCCAACACTCAAGAGTGTGCCTTGGTTTATAGGCAAGTTGTACTGAGGTCTATCACCATTGATGATATTACCTAATTTGAGTAATGAAACATCTGTCAGGATTCCAGCAGTTACTCCAATTAAATCATGAGCCTCGAGCCACACTCCCAAAATTTCAAACGATTTATTAGAAGTTAACATGCCGGCATTCGCCTGGACGTCGCCGACTCAGAGATATGTAATTCACTGTCACCCTTGACCCTGATTTTCCACCCACCCCTCTGGGTGTATCATCCAACGAAACACGACCATAGCCAAGAGTCATCAATCATGCTCTCCAATTGGATTTTTGCACAACAGAAGCTTCAATCATCTAATCAGTCTCTGAAGAAAATATGAATGGAATGTACTTTCTATTCCACACAGCTGCTTGCTCTTCTTTCTGTTGACAACTATAAAACATGAATACAAATTTTTTTATGAGTTGAAAACATCTGCAGGAAAACAACCAAACTCAGGGAGCACTTATGGTAGGACCCCCTCATTACAACCTAGAGCTACCATTATTCTCCTTTATTGGTAGCAAAAATTATCCATACCGGGTTTACATTAACATGCACCTAGATCCTTAATGTTCAGAATGAATTATTGAGAACTTTACCATTTTTCTTTAAGTTATTACACTAAGGCAGGGCCTACGGGCTGGATCTGGCCTGTGGGATGCTTAGATCTGGCCTGCAGGACCAGCCTGGAAATAGCAAAGGTCCAGCCCACAGTACCTCTGCTAGTGAAAACAAGACATGGGAGGGCCATGGGCCATCTCCCTGAACCCCATATTCAGTCTGGATGGCCTCCTGCAGCACCTTGCAGGCTAAAATGGGGTGCCTGTGCACCCCCCTCCCCCGCAGCCTGATTTGGCTGGAAGGGTGCTGCAGGTGGCCACCCAGGCTGAAAATAGATTGCAGGGGGCCATGGGTGCTGCAGGAGGCTGTCCATCTCATCTCTTCCCCTCCCTCCATCCAGCCCATGGAGGACAACTACAATGCTGATCCAGCCCTCCAAGAAATCTAGTTTGACACCCCTGCACTGAGGGATTTCTTGTTACTGCCCTCTGGGTGCACCAGAAGGTCTCATAATAACGTAAGGATAAAACCATTTCTGTTAAACACAGTGAACCTGGCTGTGTTCAGAAGAACAATGCAAACCCCTATTGTATTGTTCTTGGTATAGTATCAATGATGCTATTTTATGGGTAAATTCAGAATGGTTGTTTTAGTCTCCTACAAGCTGTCTTTCTCTTCTCTCTTGATGTATTTTCTTCCTTATAGAAAGATCAGATAAATTACCATTGAGGGATTATTACTGAGGGACCAGCCTTTGTGAATCTGGTCCCCTTCAGATGTGTTGGGAATTCCATGAGATTCTAGCCTCAGAAAATCTGGAAAGCACCAGACTGGCAAAGGCTGGAACAGACTGTAAACTCAGGACCATACAGCAGAAATACAATGAAGAAATAGTTTAGCAACTGAAGAGTATCTTTTTTATGTCTTGACATATATTTAAACCACCTTTAGGGAATACTACTTTCTCCAAACCATTGTATAATATTTCATAATAAATGCATATTTTAAAAATAGGTTTCATTAAACATTTTAATGTTTACCGAGACCGACATGGAAATAAAACTGTTTTGAAATCTCTCCTAAACCTGAACAAAAATGGGAGAATTTTGCATTTTTCCTTGGAAAGGACATTCAATTGCACAGGTCACCAGTAAAGAAAAAAAAAGCTCTGTTCCACTACCTGCCAATTTAGCAACTTAAGCTGAATTTGCATACTACGATTAACCAGCTCAGAAAAAGAGCAAGCAGCTGCATTTATGCCTGCAACATTTGGTTGGTTTTATTGTTTTTCTTGTTTCTTTTGACTTTGTTAAGAGTTACATTCTGACTTTTTTGTTCATGAGCTAAAAACCTTTTTCCTTGTATTCTTCATCACAGTAACAATCTCATGAAGTAGATTTGATTCAGAGAGAAGGCCCAAGTCACCCAATAAATTTATCTGGCTAAGGGTAGAAAAGAATCAGGAACTCCCCAGTGCCATTACAATGTCCCAATATCTTCATACTAGGTCACAGTTGAGTAACACAGCGTGTTCCATGAACCAAATTAAGTTGTAGGAGTTGCATGAGAAGCAGGAAGACTGAAGAACTGTATTTGCTGGCTGGTCTACTAGAGCTGGTCTCCTACAGATATTCTTGGATGTTTCTCTGAAGTTCAGATCTTCTTACAAATGGTCCAGCCATCACTATTTGGTACTATACTATAATGCTCAGTGGTTGAGCATTGGAAAAATATCCTTACAAAATCACGTAATATTTACTTCCAAGTAAACTCTCCCAGAATGGCTGTTGCCTGCCTGAAAATGTTTAAACCACAGACATGGAATTAATTGTCTGACACTGTGTGAGTTTATATATCAGGCCAAGTCCTATTTTAACTTGTGAGTCATAAAAGATGGGTTCACATTCTATTCTGAGCCAAAAATAAAGCACATTATCCCTTAGTATAATGGGATAACTCAGCCATTGAGTTCATTGGTTTTATTTTGACCAAGATCTGCTGTACAATGTATGATTCAAATACAATATAATACCATCATTATTTATAAAGCAAAATGGCTAGAATCATACATCGCACCATGCATAATTAACACATTCATTCTGGGGTAGGCCATAAAGGGAAAGGAACTACAGCTATCCCAGTTATAAACAAGATATTAAAGGAAGACAATCTCAACCTAAGGATTCAAGTGTTCAGGACTGCTAAAGAGAAAGGTTTGCTTAATGGATTGCTTGAATCAACCTTTTCCACATGTTTTGAGTTGTAATATGATTTCATCTTTGGTCCTTCAGATTAATCAGCCCCAATTTTCCTGAACTTAAATTAGATGTTTCTGTCACTTTATGTGCATTCATATAAGTCAAGAACAAAACAAAACCTCAAATTACTTTGTTTGAGTGTCCTGCTCTACAGGTTATCTCTTGCTTTATAGCATAGCTGTAGTTGGAATCTGGGCTTCTACTCAGATTTGATATTAAATACTTCAAAATATTAAATCATATTTCCACCAGTGTAAGGACTGAGATTTCTTGTGAATGTAGACCTCAGACCTTAACCAGATGGCAGTTAGTCTAATTAATTTTATTTCAGGACTGTGTAATTCCATGCCAATCACAAATATTTGAACCACACCACATATTACTGCAACATCTATCTATTCAATTCATTCAACTTTTTGCAACTTGGCACCACCCAAATATGTTGGAACTGAAACTGAAATCTGAAAACTTTCTTCCTCCATATATCTGGAGGGCATCAGACTGATAAAATCTAGATTACTGAAAGAATCCTCCATGCATCCTCTTATACAATGAGATTTATGAAGAACAGCTGATAGATATTACTCTTCCAAGTTTTCCAAATCTGCCATAGATGATTGGTTGGAAAAAGGAATCCAGCTGCAATATTGATCTTACCTGTTCCACTAAGAATCATTTTATATTCTTAACCTGGTTCTAAATCTTGCTAATCTGAAAAATCCACTGGTTTTGAAATGTTGAAACAAGGAATGAATGAAATAAATGAAAATTAATGATATCTTTTCAGTTTGATCCCTAAAGTGTGAAATCGTGGTCTCCCTTCTCAAAATGTAGCTGTTGTAGTATTATGATAGTCCAATCTGGTGAATAACTGGAAGTTAAAGAAGGAATGAGAACAGGAGAATCCTGGATGCTTACACATTCAGCATTTAAATATGTAGTCCATAACAATTTATTCAGAAGGGATACAGGGTACAACTCCTAATAGTTGTCTCTCATGAAAGATAGAAAGTTTGGTATAATGGTTAAGGCCTAGAAACCAGAAATGCATGATTTCTAGTTCCATCTTAGGCATGGAACCAGCTAGATGACCTTGGGATAGTCACTCTCTATCAGCCCTAGGAAGGATGCAATGGAAAATACTTCTGAAAATATTGTCAAGAAAACTGCAGGGACTTGTCTAGGCAATCACCAAAAGTCAACACTGACTCAAAAGTGACTGATCTATCATATGGTCTGACAGGGCTTAACCATGCATGCAAGATGTGGAATAGGTAACATAAACATACAAAATTAAATACTGAAACTTGAAGAGAAGGTAGCAGCACCAAAAATAAGCTAAAGTAAGTGATGACCATTGACTGTCATTGGTTGGTATAAAATGTCTCCTTCCCATAATGAACCAAGCATGGAAAATTTGTTTAAGTTATTTTTCACTTCCCCAGCTGGGTTTGTTCTGTGTAATTTGAAAATAAATTCATAAAAAGCCTAGTGGACTGAAGTAAGAGGTGTTATGTTTTGGACAGGCCTTTATCCAATATCTCATAATACACATTTGGCTTCAATTAAGTCAAAACCCTTCCCTACTTCAGCCATAACAAATATGAAAAATCCTTTCCCATCTGATGAGAATATAGATTAACTGACTGATTGGATATGTAAGGTCACCCAGTTGTCAAAGAACTCAAAGTTGCATGCAAGACAATTTAATAACAATTTAACAACAATACAATAAGAGTAGAATTACCAAATAGCAAACAACCATCCAAGATTACACAAAAATTAAAACAGATGTAGCAAAAAAGCAAGTTAAGGGGTGATAATGAGGGAGCAAGAACATATATTCTCCCCAATATGAACTTCTAGAGCCAAAATATTGTAAAATATTGGATTGGAATGCCAAACATTGCTGGTTAAGCATGACAGAAATCATGGCTTGCTAAGAAGCAAGCAAAATAAAAATAAGATTTGAAATTAGAACTTCCGGGTTCATAGACTGAGGCCATGCCTTAGAATGATGACAGAATTTCAATATCTGCAAACTAATTCCTGTAGGTTTCGATATGTACAATTTCATAGAGATGATAAAGCATCTCATAATCATCTTGCTGGGCTATTATACATAAATATTTCAAGAAAATCTACAAGAAAATTTTCTAGTTAAGAAATTAGTTCCATTGATTAATCATATTCAATACTCAGGTGGCCTAGAGACTCATGTAATGTATGAAGTATACATTGCTAATGGTGTTTTCCCACAATGAATGATTTGTCAATAGTGTTAAATTGAATTCCAACTGAAAAAATGACATGATGTATTTAAAACAAATGACCATATGTAATCAGATACATAAACATCTCAAGCATTGGCTACAGAATGCTTTAAAGAAGCAAGAGGAAGGAAAAACTTAGGTAAATATAGAATCTTTTGATCGGCTCTTTGGAACAAAAATTAGAAAACATCTCAGGAGGAACTATTGCTTTCCTGATTTATCAGAGGAAGGTCATTCGGATGTTTCTAAGAATCATCTTTGGGTTGTTCATTGTAAATACAAGTAAGAGGGAAGGAAGAGAAAAAAATCAACAAACCTCAGTAATGAAGAATCCAACAAAGGTAGCTAGCATGGAACATAATGAAGGAATATGGGCTACCAGCTATACTCTTTTTTTTTTTTAGTATTGCAGGAGCTCTCAATATATTATAATGAAAAACTGAATGCTACAGCCTCTGTTTTTATTTAAGAGGATTGCAAATAATCCAGTTTGTATCAGGCATTCAACAGCCTCTTACAGTTCCTCTTTTAATCAAAATGTAAAATCAGACAGTTTAAACAGTGCTTCCCACTTGTTTTGTGCAGTTTTTCAGGTGATTTAACTCTCCTGTCCAAGCCAAGGACATTGTACTGTCTCTTGATGCATAAGCTGACAGTCCTCCTATTAAGCATCGTACCTTTACATCTAAAGTGTTCTCAGTTCCCTGAGGTTGTCTAATGATACAGAACCGGGTGGCATGTGTGTTTGTGTGTAAATCACAGCTAAAGATATATGATCAAATGCCATTTACCTTTTCTTGAGAAACCCTTTATTACTGAGATTTAAAAAGGTTAACATTTACCTTTGGAGTAGCACAAATCAGTTTTGATAGATAGAGCTTTATTAGCTCAAAGATTTTTTTAAAATGGCAATTCAATTCCTTAAAATGTCTTGCCATGAGCTGCTTGCAAATAGCTTCTGGGATATAAAAGACAGCATATTGTTTAGGGAACCTAGCATCTATATTGTTGAAAGACCAAACCTAAATCTATCTATCTTATCTATCTATCTTATCTATCTATCTATCTATCTATCTATCTATCTATCTATCTATCTATCTATCTATCTTCCTCCCTCCCTCCTTCCTCTCTTATACTTTCCTGTCATTTCAGCTGAGGGAAAGTTCATTTCAATTCAAAGATTTCTTGCAATGTCAACAATATTTCTCTCTCCCACTTCTTCCCCTTGCAAGACAAAGAACCTCTATAGAACATTCCCCAGTTCTGCAATAGTACATAAACTAAACTGGGTTGAAATCCCTCGGAGAAACCTGATAAGAGAGGAATTAATGTTCTTTTGAAGAAGCGCCTGCATTGGACTGGTGCCTGGTCCAAAATTAATTGAATGATTCCAGTTTCTTCCTATGAGTATGTTAATCTGATAGTGTCTCTCCAAAGCTTGCTTTTGAACTAGTGCATATTTATGCAAGCACACACTATGCTACTGTTCAACTGTTTTGAGCAGACTCACAGGATTAAACAAAACAAAACAAAAATCCCAACAGTTATGCCTAATAAAGAACCTTCAAAGTCGTAAACCCTGCAAATTATTTTTTACCTAAAGCAACAGCATCTTTACTGAACCTTTGCCTCAATTTATTTACCCAATTCCTCTTATTTTCATTTTCATTTTCTTTCATTTCTCTTTTTCCCCTGTTACTCTTAGACATCTTCCAGTCGGTAATATTAGGACTCATAAGCATTGATTGTTTTAACCTGGTCATTGAGAATGAATGTAGTTTTGCATTCATACAACATGTTAAAAAATGAAGCCACACACACAAAAAAACCTATAAAGATGAGCTGTAACCAAGCATGAGGATGTTTTGCACATATAAGTTTTGACTCTTTCCTTGACCTGGTTAAGCATGTTGTGTGGACATGGCCACAATCTCCTGATATTTTTTATCTCTACCCTTCTCAGAGATACGCCTTCTTGCTCCCAGAAACACTTGTTCCTCTACCAACACAATCCTCACTGCACATGTTTACGCACCCACTTTATTTTGAAGCTGATCCACTAAGAAGTCTAAAGGTTGCAAAGTGTATTACAGAAAGAATAAACCTTAGGAAAGGAGAAATCATGCATTTTAAAACCAAAGAGGCATAATAAAAGGGACAAAGTGTGTTGTTGAAAACCAGAAAGTGGCCTCTAGCATTTTAAAAAAAGAAGCACAAGAGACTTATTCTCTCTCTACAGACACACAACCTGCTTTTCTCTTCTCACAGTGCTGAAATTTACTTACAATAACTGCAGAACTGCAAAAACTAGAATTCTCTGGGACAAGAGCTAATAATCATCTTTATCATCACTGCCTACGATTTTGCACACTCCTCAGGATTACAACATTTTTTTCTAAACTGTTTGGGACCAGAAAGTGCACCTCAGAAAAGAGGGAAAAGGAAAGGCTGTTTTATTTAACAGGATAATCCTGGAAATGTTTTGTTTTTGAATAGGGTAATAGTCGTGGTTTTCTACTCAAGACTGAATAAACATCAAAGAGACACGACTTCTAAATCAGGGAGGGAAATAAATAATTGGATGGTTTAAGATTGAAGGGGGGGGGAACACAATTCAGGGACCAACCGACCCAAGAGGAGGACTAGAAAAGCATTTATTTGGGGTAATAAGAATTCAGCTGGAGCAATACAGAAGTTTATGGAAAATCTGAGATGCATTGTAAGCCGAAATCGGAAAGGATAAGAAACAGAGATCCTTACCTTAGCCAATTATTCTTCCTTAGAATCTGATCTGCAATATTTGGAAACGAGGAAGCCAGAGATCTTTCAACTATTTGGGAGGGCTTATTTTTTCTTTTTCTTTTTTTTAAAGCAAACGCGTTATGTATCTTCGCCAGAAGACCGTGGAAGGTTGTTCCCTTAGAATCCAGTAGGTCCCTGCAGGATGTCTAGTGTCTTGAAAGGGAAGGAAGGAGAGGGAATTTGAGAGCAGGGGGTGGAGGAGAAAAAAAAATCGAAACTTGTGCCTCTGCCTACAAAAACAGTTGCTGGGATCAATACAGCACACCTCTTCCACCCACCCCGCCATGCACACACATGCACACCCTTAAAAAGAAAAAAAAAAAGGGGGGGGGGAAGAGCGGGAGATAGAAATTTCAGAAGGCGCGTCTCGCTGCAAAAAACTTGGCAAGCCGAACGAATCCAGGGATTTCCAAGTCGGACGGAAGAAAAATTAAAAGTGGCTTCGCGAGGGAGCAGGCAACTGTTGGCGACGGCCGGCGCACCTGTGCGTGGCCGCGTGTAAAACACACAGGCACCGAGCACAAACACACTTGGATCCACGGAGGGAACGACAGAGGTGGCTTAAGGAAGGCGGGGGAATGACACCAGAAGCTAGTGGAAGGGAAGGAGGCGGGGGAGGAAAGATCCCAGGGGGAAAAAAAGCAGCCGCGATTCTGGTCAGGGGAGAACGGCTTCCCCAGATGGACATCCGGACGGATAAACGGGACGCCGAGCAAGATATAGATATGTATATATATATTATTATTATTTTTAAAAAGCCTTCTGCTACCGGATTGCCTTTTCCAGCCACCCCAACCCCCGCCTCAGCTGCTACTTCTGCTGCTTCTGCTACCTGTAGACATAAGAGCGAGGCGCGGGCGCGGAGTGAGGCGCGCGCGCGCCCCGGCTACCCGCACGGCGACCGACCAACCTCGCAGCTGGATGAAGCGCGCGTTCATCCTTTTATTTCTCTCTCTCTCACACACACACACACACACAGCGGCAGGCAGAGCGGGCACCAGAACAGTCTCTTCCTCGTCCTCCTCCTCGAGCTTTTCTCTAGCCTCCCGTTTTAGGGTCAGAAAAGCAGGGCGGTCTTTTCAGCCCGGCTGAGAAGTGAGAATCTGTCTCGGGGATGGGGAGGGGGGGAAATGTGTGGGTGGGGGGGTGACAGCGGCTGTGCGCGCGCACCCGTCCGTCCATCCTGCCGCCGACGCTCCCGCCTTTCTCTTTCACACACACACATACACATACACACACTCAGAGCTGTCCATGGGGGGGGGGAGCGCGGGGGGGAAAAGCCCCAAAGTCACCTGTGACGTTAGACGGAGTGTCAAAATCTGCCCAGATGTGGAGAGGGAACGTTGGCAGAGAAATGGGGAAGGGGAAACTCGAGGTTTCCTCTGGAGACTTCCTCTGTTCACCCCCCTACACTCCTCTCTTCTCCAAAAACTACTTCTCAAAGTCTTCCCCTATGTAGGGGAAACCAGCTTTGGGGTAAGCCATGGCTTAAATGCAGCATGAATTTAGTCTGGGGAAACTTCTCTTTCTAAAGAGAGAAGGATTAAAAAAACGAGCATAAAAATGGGGGGAGGGGGAATCCAAACTACAAGTTGTCCTCAGTGTACCTCAGTTCATTTAATGACCAGTCGAAGTTACAGCGGCACTGAAAAAAAGTGATTTATGACCACTTTTCACACTTGAGACTATTACAGCATCCACATGGTCACGTGATCAGAATTCAGGTGCTTGACAACTGACTCACATTTATGAAGGTTTGCAGGGTCCCAGAATCACGTGGTCTCCTTTTGCAACTTTCTGACAAGCAAAGTCAATGGGGAAACCAGATTCTCTTAACAATGGTGTTACTAAATTAAGAACTGCAGGGATTCATTTGAGAAAATGTGAGGAGAAAAGTTGTAAAATGGGGCAAAACTCACTTAGCAAATTTCTCACATAGCGACATAAATTTTGGGCTCAATTGTGGTCATAAGTTGAGGACTGCCTGTAATTGAGGAATTTTTCATTGTTCGGTGATTAGTTATCGATGTGTAACCAAATTTTGACTTGCTTTAATTTGTGTATAAAAGATGGATTTGCACAAAGTGCTTATACTCAACTGAACCCCCAGGTGGATAACTAGCCCATGTCCAGTGTTCTAGGTTCACATGATACATGCTGAAGCATTAATTGAGCATTTTAGCTGGGTTCACACAGTACACAATGCAAAAGTAGCATCCCGCCCCTTGGCACATGACTCCAGCATGTATGATGGCACATTGCAAAAGTGAATCTGAGAAAATTAAAAACATAGAAGAACAAGAGAAGTGTTATAGACCCTAGAATGAGAGCCAAATAATGAAGAAAAATAAAATAATAGTCTTGTGTGAAAAACTATTAGAAAATAAATACAAAATGAAAGTGAAGATTTAGAAACAGAAAGGAACAGAGTGGAAACACTGTGTTACAAAATGCTCCATCCCATATTTGGGTAGAACCAGATTGCCCTGATAAAAAACAATCTCTTCCCTGGTATATTCGACCAAGCCAGGAGAGCCTGTGGTTGAGAGGTTAATACATCTACCTAACATGTAAGTAGCCATGGTTTGAATCCCAGAAAGGTATGGCTAACTGACAAGAGCTAAATAGCTTGAAATAGAGCTATACTAGTCTAGATCTATATTAATCTTTCTTAGTAAATATAAATTTAACACTATGTTACGGAATAAATTGGGATCATTTAGAGAGATACAGAATGGTAGCCATAAAGAAGATGCTTGGTAGAATGATGAAGTAAAAGAGACTGTGGATGAAGAAAAAAACACACAAAAGAACCAATGCTGCAAAAAAAATCATAAAAAAGAGATGGTGTAAAATTCTACAGAGAAAAAAGTTAACTGCAAGTAATGTAGTAAAGGAAGCAACAAAGTTGAGAGAATTAGGAAAAATATTATTTCTAATAGTATTAACAAATTGCTTGGGACTGGGAGAAAGGGCTAAAATCAGATCCACCAGCAGAGGATTACAATTAAGAACATTTGTTAAACAGGCCATTATGGGAACCTTTCAATGCCTGCTAGGCTTTGAAAGCCAAGCTGTGTTTGACAAATAATATGAGAATATCCTCGCCTGACTCAAAGCATCATTGTGTGCTTCTGTTTCAGATCCTGTATTTCTTATTTGGAGAAATCATGTGATAAAATGAAAGAGCTTGAATTATGAAAGNTCCTGTATTTCTTATTTGGAGAAATCATGTGATAAAATGAAAGAGCTTGAATTATGAAAGGGTTTGAGAAAATATACAGCAGAAAATTGGTTGCTAAGACCAGTATATGATGAACATGAATTATGTGTAAGAATAAATGGTATATAGCAACAGCACTTAGACTTATATATCACTTTACAGTGCATTACAGCCTTTTCAAAGCTGTTTATAGAGTCAGCATATTGCTCCCAACCGTCTGGGTCCTCATTTTACCCACTTTGGAAGGATTGAAGGCTGAGTCAACCTTGAACCTGGTGGGACCTGATCTGTCAAATTGCAGTGGGAGTAGCTTGCAGTACTGCACTCTAACCACTGCACCACTGAGGCTCCATGAAGGAGAGAAGGGTGTGTGATGTGCTTTGGATTCTTTAATGTATTTTTGGATGAATATATAAGACATAAATAAAGTTGTATATATTTTTGAATATTGGTGATGCTGTAGAACAGGCTAAATATCTAAATGATTTGTAGCAAACATTAAATATGATGTAAGAAGGAACAAGGATGTAAGAATAATATACCTAAAACCAAAACAGTGGAGTTTGACTAAGAAAATGGATTGAACAATTGAATGTTATGCATACATGGCAGAAATTAAATCAAATAGATGTATGTGTACACCTTGGTACAATATTTATTAAATATAGAGGAAAATTATGAAAGAAAATTAAGATCTGCAATCATTGGTAGAAAGGTGAATAAAATAAGTTTGCTGAAATAAGTGAAAATACTTTGAATAAGAGAGTACGTTTGCTCATTCTTGGGAAGTGGGAGGTCAAAAGAAACATAAAAGTAAATTAAATACAGTGGTAATGGAGAACTTAAGAAATAAGTAAAAAATAAAAGAGAAAGAAGAATGGAAGCTGAACAAATTTGGATTGAACAGAAACCTGAGTGACCTATAAGTTATGGCAGTTCAAGCATCTAGAAAGAATGGATGAGAACTAAATCACAAGAAAGGGAGGGAGGCCAGGGCTAGATGGAGTAGATGAGATAATCAAGAGAGAGAATGAGGAGGGGAGGGACAATTGAAAGAGCAAAAAACATGCAATGATGGATGTGTTGGAAGCAAAAAGGGTTTGCAAAAATAGAAATGTTTAGCCAAGATTAGTGAATGGTGCTGGTGTCAACCAGATTTGTCTTTTATAGCTTTCCTTTTCCTTTCCTTTTACTTCAGATCTACAATTTCTTTGTCCTACTATATCATACTCCTTATTCTCTATATTACTGATCCCAAAAGGGAATTGGTTAATATATATAGCTGTAGATCATATTTCCCCCACACTTTCCTTCAATTGCATTTCACTTCTCCCCTGTGCTAAGTTAAAATCTAAAACAGGGTCAGAGGCAACCAAGCTGTGGAAGTCCATAATTTTTGCTCGTAATACTTAACATTTATTTAGTTCACAGTAAATGAAAGCCTCTGTCCCACTGCACTAACGGATGCAAAGAGGATGTAAAACGTTAAAAAAAGCTTGCCATCCATTGGAAAATGATGCATCTCGTTGTGTACCGCATGCATACTGTTTCATACACTCTATCCCTCGAGATTCCGTCCACTGAATTTTCATCACGCAAAGATTTTGAGCTGCACAAAACTTTGCTGATGGATGAAACTTTCCCCCAGTATGTACATCGCGCCCATCATATACGGGCAAACAAACGTTCTAGTGTCTGTTTATCATCCGCTACAACGCTCCACTGTATCCTCTCTTCATCCTCTGCCATCCCTAATCACCACCACTGCCAACTGAAAACGGAAAGAGGAGGAAACAAAAGTACACGGAACGTCTTACACAGCTCAGTAGCACGGAAATAGAAAGATGAAGTTATGCATCTTCGTACTATAAAGGATTAAAAATGGACAAAACATTTGTATTCTGGGTTGATGTCTCGTATATTTAGATGTTGGATATTCAGAGTATGTAAAGGAACACCTAGTGTACTACGATATTTCCTAAAAAAGGGAGAGAAATCATCTCGATCTCAGTATGAGTCCACAGCCTTGGTTACAGACCTCTTCACCCTTGGTCTTTGTCTCCCACATCATCAATTTCTCCATCATGGATCATGACACAGTCCTATGTACTGCATCATTCATCACCAGAACCAAAAACCTGTTCAGACTGTTTCACCTTTATACGAAAAAGGAGAGAAATGTCAAACGTGTTGAATCTCTCCTCTC